>PVJI01004896.1:0-103078 GCA_004026765.1 Micronycteris hirsuta
AAAAAAAAAACTTGGAGAAAATTAGGAATAGAAAAATGCCCTCAACACATTAAAAGACTTGTACAAACAACACAACACATCTAATAATGAAAGACTGAATGATTTCTCCCTAACACTGGGGACAAGGAAAGGATGTACGCCCTCACCACCTTTATTCAACATCATTTTAGATGTTCTAACCAGTGCAAAAAAGTAAGAAAAGGACATAAAAGATACATGAGAAAGGAAGAAATAAAACTGTCTAAATTTGCAGATAACATGATTATCTAAATAGGAAATCCCCAAGGAATCTACCAGGGGAAAAAGAAGCCTCCTGGGGTGAATAAGTGGGTTGAGCGAGTTCAGTAAGGTCATAATGCAGCAGATAAATATTCAGGAATCAACTGTATTTCTATTTACAGTCAAACCTCAGTTCTCGAATGTCTTGGTTCTCTAACAATTCAGTTCATAACCTACTGTTCATGACAAGTATCTCAGCTGTCTCAGAAACCTTCAGGTCTTTGTTCTCCACCCGACACCCTTTCATGCTGATACCGGTATGACTAGTCACAGGGCTCTCAGACGATAAACAAAAGAGATTCAGTTTATAAACAAATTGCTCCTCGAACAGTAGTCCAGAATGAATTAAATTTGAGAAACAAGGTTCCACAGTGCTAGGGATGAACACTTGGACACTGAAATTAAGAACATAACACCAGTTTAGTTGCTCATAAAAATGAATTATTGCAGTATAAATCTAATAAACCATGTACTGAACCTGTATGCATAAAGTGATGAAATGCTGATGAGAAAATCAAAGAAGATCTACACAAATAAATAATCATACAGTGTTTAGAGATTGGAAGATTTAACAAAGTCATCTTTCCAATTTGGGGAAAAATATTAATTCTTCCCAAATTATTATATAGTTTTAACACAATTACTATAAAAATCCCAGCAAGAATTTCTGTAGAATAATAGCTATTCTAAGACATATATAATTGTATACAGAGAAGCAAAGAAAATATAAAAGTTAAAACAATTCTGAAAAAGTATAATAGTTAGAAGAAAAAGTCTCCCAGACTATAAGAGCTACTTTATAACTACTACTTGATTTAACATAATCAAGACTGTGGCATTGGCAGAGGGATAGACGTATATCAATGAAGTGAAACAGAAAACCCAGAAATGACCCAACACTCGTACTGCCATCAGCTTTTCACAAAGAAGGGGCGCAGAGTCCATTCAAAGTAGGAAGAATTATCTTGTCAGCAAATGGTGCTTGAGCAACTGGATGTTCATAGACCAAAACAAAACATAAATAAATAAAAGCATGAACCTTGACCCAAATTTCACAAGGGGCACCAAAATTACTCAAAATGGATTATAGATTTAAACATAAGATGATAGCCCTTTTTTTTTTAGTAGAAGACTAACTAGAAAAAAGCACAAGGAAATCTTCAGGAGCTAGCACATGGTGAACAATTTTTAGATGTGACACCAAAAGCATGATACGTTTAAAAAATGGCCAACCAGGCTTCATCGATGTTAAAAATGGCAGCTCTGGGAAAGACTGTGTGGAGAGGATAAGAGATCAGCTGCAGACTGAGACGGTCTGCCCATCATGTCACTGACAATGACGAGTATGCAGACTATATCAAGAACTCTCAAAACTAAACAGGTAAAATATATCCAATTCCCATAGAATATTTGCAAAAGACAAAGTGACATTTTGCCAAAGAACATATACAAATGGAAAATAAGCAATGAAAAGATGTTCGACATCATTAGCCATTAGGAAAATGCAAATAATGTATCACTCCACACCGAGCAAACAACACTAAATGCTGAGGAGGATGTGAAGAACCTGAATCATTTATATACATTGTTGGGTGAAATACAAAATAGTACTTTCACTCCAGAAAACATTTGGAAATTTTCTGTACACCACCAATTATACTCCTCAGCATATATTCCAGAGAAATGAAGACTATGTCTACATGAAACCTGTTCACAAATCAACCCAGAGTTCTTTCAATGGGTAAATGAATAAACAAACGCAATTTCATTAATACTATTCAGCATTGAAAAGGAAGTATCTGCTGATACTTGCAACACCCTGAATAAACCTCCAGTAAACTTATGCACCTCAATGTTCATAGCAGCACAATTTACAATAGCCAACTGCTGTAAGCAACCTAAGTACCCATCAGTAAGCGAATGGATCAAAAAACTATGGTACATGTACACGATGTAATACTATGCAGTAGAAAGAAAGAAGGAGCTCCTACCCTTTGCGACAGCATGGGTGGATCTGGAGAGTATTATGCTTAGTGAAATAAGCCAGGAGATGAAAGACAAATACCATATTATCTTACCTATGAGTGGAACCTAATCAACAAAACAAGCAAGCAAAATACAATCAGAGACCTTGAAATTAAGAACAATATGATGGTAACCAGAGGGGAGGTGGGAAGGGATGATGGGGGTGAAAGGGGGAGGTATTTCAGGAACTTCTATAAAGGACACATGGGCAAGGGGGCGGGTGGGGGGGACACTGAATCAGGGGAGGAAGGTGGGGATGGCTGGGATGGGAGGGAATGGTTGGGGGAAAATACAGACAACTATACCTGAGCAACAATAACATTTTTTAAAAAGATTATGTACTCTGATTACACTTATGTAACATTCTTGAAATGAGAAAATTGTAGAAATGGAAAACAGACCAGCAATTGTGGTGAGCTGAGGAAAGGCTGGAGCAGTAGAGAAGTGGATGTGGACATAAAAAGGCAACGAAATTTTTGTGTCTTGCTTGTATCAATGTTGATATCTTGGTTGTGATATTATACTATAGTTTCGCAAAATGTCATCATTGGAGGGAAGCTTGTCCATGGAGACTTGCCCTCTCTTGCTGCTCCTGGTACCCTATCACTCTCATCTGGAGAAGTATCCTAGGCTAACCTGCCAAAAAAGGAATAACACAAGACACTATCACCTTGTCATCCTGGACAAGAGCTGGCCAATTGCCAGACATGTGAATGAGGCTATCCTGAATTATTCAGCGGCTAGCTCACTTGCCAAGTAATGGCAAATGCTTGAGGATTCCCAGTAAAAATAAATAAATAAATAAGTAAGTAAGTAAGTAAGTTAATTCAACCTAATCCCGGAAAACCACCCAACTAACGGATCCACAGAATTTTGAGCTAAACAAATGCTGATCATTTAAACGCTTAAGTTTTGTGATAATTTCTAATTCAGCATACAGTGTCTATTATAGAGGCAGAGCAGGTCCCCGGTTGCCCTCAGTCCCTGAGCACCAGCACCTCTCTGGGCTTCAGGCCCAGGACGCAGGGACAGTCTCTGTGTGCGGAGAGCTGTGAGACCTCTCGCTGCCTGGGGACACCAGGTATGATACCATATCATCCTCCTAGAACTCTTGTCACACAGACCTCTGGCCTCTGTCACTCATAGCTCCATGCCAGAGAAAGCCTCTGATATCTCCTTTCATGCGAGTTAATTTTAGGACACTCGTTTCTTCTCCTGAATGGATCCTGAGTCTGAGGAAAACAAAAACATTCCATTCCTTCTCATTTGACTCAAAGTCGCCTGTTAATTTCCAGGAAGTAGAACCAAAATTCATGATGGGGCATTTCTTCCCTTCACCCTCTGCTTTTGAGCAGGACAATGTTGTTATTAAAATCATGGCTTTGAAATCAGATATTGAGAAGCTTCTATTTAGATACTGGCCCCACCATGAAATAACATGTTGTTTTGGGCAAGCCACATAACCTCTCTGACCTCTGCTATGTTCATCACGAAATTTTAAGGGCAATTATATAATATAATGTATGAGGTCTGTCTGGAGAAAGTCCAGCCATTGTTAAATAACGAGAATGGTTTGCATGACATTGATGAAACTTGGCAGCCAAGAACAGTGGACTGGAATGCGCATGTGTGAACAATGATGTACTAGTGAGTGGAGGCGGTAGATGCTGTTGAGTGAGCATGTGCACTGTGTGGCCATTGCATTCAAAATGACTGAGCAAGAAGAGCAATGAATTGGCATCAAATTTAGTGTAAAGCTTAAACATTCCTTTCCGGAAACTATTCAGATGATTCAGAAGGCCAGCAGCCAGCAACTAGGGGTAACTGGTGATTGGCAGCTTCATCATAACAACGTGCCTGCTCACGTATCATGTCTCATGCAGAGCTGTTTGGTGAAACATCAAATCACCCAGGTGACTCAGTTCCCCAACTGCCCAGATTTGGCACTCTACTAAAAACTAAAATTATCTTTGAAAGGGAAGAGATTTTGGACCATCAACAAGATTTAGGAAAATATGACAGGGCAGCTGATGGCGATTGGGAGAACTGTGTGAGGTCCCAGGGTGCCTACTTTGAAGGGGACTGAGGCACCATTGTCCTGTGTACAATGTTTCTTGTATCTTCTTCAATAAATGTCTATATATTTCATAGTACATGGCTGGATACCTTCTGGACAGACCTGTATATGAAACAATCTCTACCTTGGCTGGTGTAGCTCAGTGGATTGAGCATGGGCCTGTGAACCAAAGGGTCTTCGGTTCAATTCCCAGTGAGGACACATGCCTGCGTTGCAGGCCAAGTCCCCAGTAGGGGACACAGGAGAGGCAACCACCTATTGATGTTTCTCCTTCTCTTTCTCTCTCCCTTTCCCTCGCTCTGAAAATAAATAAATAAAATCTAAAAAAAAAAGAAAGAATCTAAAGCTTTGCTTGACATAAGGTAGGTGCTTAAGAAACATTAATTCCATTCCTCAGAACTTTATTTCTCAGGCATGTGCCTGTGCTTAACTCTAATCGTTGACAATGAAACTATTGTTCCAAAAATCTCTTTAAGTATTAATATCTCGGAGACCTGCTCATTCCCTTCTCTCAAAGAGTACTTTTGTCACATAGCGATATTTCATACTGATCTTAGGATCCATCGATGAGAAATAAGATTATCAGTGATAACCACGGAGGGCCGTTACCCAGAGAAAAGAGGAACGCAGAACATCAGGGGCCTCTGGCCCAGCCCGCTATTATTAGATCACAGAGAGTGGCTACAAGAGCTTGGCCAAAGATGCAAATGCTCTGTAATTTAAATTAAAACTGGAAAGAGTTGCCTTGCTTACTCTAGTGTATGTGTTACTGAATAGGAGGAGAGTGAAATTGCATTGCTTGCCTTGCCAACAATGGCTGTGCCCCCATCAGGCCCAGTGACCTGAGCCCTTGCTGCTGAAATGAGATGACAAAGAGACACAAATCAGTGACTTTTTCCTCAAGGTATGTGAAAAAGGCAAGACCTGAATTCATCTTCTGGCTGATAGAAAATGCAAATTAAAAATTAGAGCTGGCATATTCTCTACCACTAGTCAAGTCAATGCTGCAATAATCAGCAAAAAACAGAACTACTATTTATATAAAAGGGCACTAGAGCTGGTCTAATCTCCACTGAAGTTGTATCTGGTGTCTTAGTTTCAGTTCTTCCAGAAACAACTACTGAGACCACAATTGTGCCAGAGTTTCCTTAGGAAGCGAAGGCCACACTGGCAGGTAGATGAGGAAATGAAGAGAAGGGGAACGCATACAGGGCGCATCATTCAGTCAGTTACCATGGTGGGCAATCACGCCTTAATCACACGGGGAAATTAATCATCACGGTCAAGGGGTAAGGGACCTATGGTATTTATACCCCACACTTAGCAGTCGCTGCCTAAGACCCTCCCCTGGAAGATATTACCTCCCAGGCCTCTCTAACCTGCCAAGCACATGGGGAAAGTACGTTCTGGAAACCCAGAGCAGCTCTTCAACAAAAAATGCAGGATGACTATTACAATGTGGGCCGGCTGGTATACAGGGATCAGAGGGGATGTGGGCAAAACACAGGCTATTTCTGCTGTACCCTCTAAATGTTTCACAGGTGATTTTCCTTGGATTGCCTTTGTTCTTTAAGATTTTAGGTCTAAAGCTGCAAATTGAAATGTAATGTCTGTTAAACTGATGACTTACATTAAAATATTTCACAATAAAATAAACATTAAAATTACATAAAGTACAAAATTAAACCTAGACCCGAGTCACTATATCCATGCCAATTTTAAGTTCGTTGCTGCCTAACCATTAAGGCCTGATAGTAAGTATGTGAGTTTTAATGGCAGAAGACGTGGGTTCTATTCCTGCTGATGACCTGCAGTTACCTGTAAGACCTGAGATAATTGACTTAAACGTCAAGTCTCAGTTTCTGTACTCATGATTTCCAAAAATGTTTCATGGTCAAAACTTTTATTACTATTGGGTTGTGAAATTGCCATGAGCCCTTTAGAAAACGGGGAAATATTTGCTCAAAATTTTACCATTTACAACCACGAATGACTCCCCATTGCCCATAAAATAAAGTCCAAACTCATCAAGAGCTATTAACCCTCTGCAGTATAGCCTAACCTACCTTTTGAACGTCACTTGCTTTTGTAAAAAAAATAATAATAAAATTATCCACTGTAGTCAAACTAGTCTAGATATGGTTTACCAGCCTGCTCAAGTCTTTTCTTAATGCCATGGCTTGACCTATGAAAAGTGGAGCAGGATGAAGCCATTGAGAAGATGTATTCTGGAGTCATATTGCCCAATATATAAAATTTGTGTAATCGCAAGCAAAAATCCCACCCAAGTCTGCTTCCTTATCTGTAACAAGGGATAATTAATATTATCTGTAGCACAGATTTTTAAGAAGATTATACTTATAAACATTTAATACATATATAATTTTTTTAAACAGTGCCTGGCATCTGGAAGCATTTTTCAGCATTTGCTAATAATGAGTCTTTCTCATGTAAAACACTTTCCTCTCCCCCAATTATGGCCCCATCCTAAATCAGATTCTCTCCATAAAACTTTCTCCACTTCTTTCTAATCTTAACAATAATTCTCTGTTATGAACTTCTGTGGAACAGATGATGAATTCCAGTTGTTGACATGTATGATGGGTACATATACACAACTCTTGGTCTTCCTCTTTCTATGTGACTTTCTTTACTTGAGTGCCAAGACACTATCCTCTCTCCCAGCTCTGTCCCACGTCCCTCTTCTTTCAAGTCTTCTTTGCTAATTCAGTCTTGTGTTCCCAATCCCTTAATATCATTGGGTCCCAGAACCTACCAATGACCCATTTTCCACTCTACTAACTCATTCATTGGACAATCTCACTCACAATCTCATCTTTTGGTGACCAAAAAAAATTTGTTTTAAAAACCTTTATTTCAGTATCTCCCAAGTTTACATATAAACCATGGATCTCTTTCCTGGCCTAGATTAATATAGGCCATCTGAAATTTATCATGTCAATAACCAAGCTCATAATTCCAACCCATACCTGCCTCCCCCCGCCCCGTTTTCACTGGCTCAGTAAATGTCAACTCTGTACTTCCACTTGTTCAGACCCCAAACCTTTGAGCCACTCTTAAATCCTCTTTTCCCCTCAATCCCTATAATAATTCCGTCAACAAATCCTATTGTCTCTATCTTTAAAGTGCATCTAAAATATAGCCTCTTCCCTTATTATCATCCTGGTCCTATCCACCAGCATCTCTTGCCTGGAGAATTGCAATTTCTTATCTGGTCTCTCTGCTTATCTACCACCCTACCATTTATTCTTCAAAAAGATCCAGAGTAAACGTACTCATATTTAAGCCAGATGAGGTCACGGCTCTGCTGAATCCCTCCAATACTTTTTGAAGCATTCAGAGTAACAGCAAAGGTTCTGATACTTCAAAACCCTGCTTGATTTGACCTCTGCCCCATACACTCTTCTCCCTGTTCTCACTGATCGCTCCCCTCCAGCCACACCCAGTCTTTACTGGACCTTGACCCCTAGAACTCTCTTCCTTCATTTCCTGTTCACTTGCTTTCTCTACCTAAAACACCTTTTACCCCAGTCAAATGGCTTTCTCCTTACTTTCCTTCTGAGTCTCAAATGTTTTTTAACCAAGAGGTCTTCCTTGACCATTCAACTCAATATAAAATAATGCTCCCAACCTCATACTTTGTATCTTTTTCTGTTTTATTTTTCTTTATACTATCACATATGGGCTTCTATCACACTACATATTTTATGTTTTTATTGGTCTACAGTCAAATATCTTCATTAGAAATTGAACAGCAACTGCTCTTTTACATTCAGTACAGATCCCTACCTTGAAGAATTTAGCTAATTAATATTGCCTAATATTAATATTGGTTGAGTAAATAAATAAATATAAAACACACTCTATGTCTATTTCACAGAAATTTCTAGTTAGGTTACAAGACCCCCAACAAATGTAGAGTTATCTTTTTCCTCACATTTACAGTTCTTGGCCCAGAGCATATTATTAAATGTTGGCATTGGAGGTTAGAGTTCAGCAATTGATAAAGTTGCTTGGAGCTGAGCTACACAATTTCTGGAAATGGCCTGATCTCGTGGCAGGATCTTGCAGGGAGGCAAATGGATTATGCTTCCTACTGTGTATTTGCTTTGACGTTATGCGGCAACATGGAGTGGTGTTTATTTTCCTTAATAACCATAAGCAAAAGATACCCCGTGAATGACAACAGACTGTTAGGCAGCCTTTCATTTGGCTGAATTGTTTTTATCAGTTGAAACTATTCTTGTTCTCTCTTTCATCAGAATGCCAACCTCTTTCCTACTCCTGAGCAACTCTCTCAGGAGGGAGTGGAGACATTAAGGATGTCTTGCTTGGATTAAACAGTATTGACCAGTCAACCTGGGCAACTCTCCAAGGGAAGTCAGCCACAACTATGATTTGCTTTGAATCTGCAACCTTTCTGCCTCCAAGGAGAGATTTGTGGCAAAAGATGACACACTACAGCCCATTTCCCGTGGGCCGCCCCCAGCTTCCAAAGGAGAAGCCTGGCTATTTATTCCACTCTTCAGCTTTTTCGGCTGCCTGATATAAAAAACCAATCGCCTTTGCCCAAATCAGAGAGCTGGCTTTTCAGATACAAGGTTACTGTTTTCTCTCTAGAGAGAAGGAACTAGATCGTGGACTTATCTATGCATCAGAAAACTTTGTTCCTAGATCACAAAGGAAAATAATGTGCTTTGGCATTAGGGTGCAATAAAATAACTCTAATTAGGATTGTAAAAAATCTCTTATGATGCTTTGGAAGAAAAGTATTTGGTCCAATAGTAGGTTCTCAAAGAGTAAACCCCAGTGCTTTCATTCAGACTCAGAAACCAAAATTACGAGCTGTAATGTCAATTAAAAAACAAAACAAAACAAGAAGTGTAATGCAGTAGAAACAGCTCTGTGCTGAGAGTCAAGAAACACGGAACTCTTAAAGTCAGCTCCAGCCTACAAAAACAATAGTCTCTGAAGGGGGGAAAGGAGTAGCTTTGGACTTACTTTGGATCTGAGTTTACTCTCAACTTCATGAACTTGAGTCAGGCCTCTGTACTCAAGGCATATTTGGGCCTCAATGAGCATGCAAGGTACCCTAATCTGTGATCTGATCATCCCTCTTTCCCAGACAGGATTGTGAGAGACCTGAAGGAAGATCTGTTGTTATGTTCCTCTTTGGATCACCACTACTTGGCTCAGTGGGGAACTTGACAGATAATATATGCTCATTAAACAGTTGCAATGTTTTAAGCCTGTAGCTGGCAGAATACAAACTATATTTCTGCAAGTGATCTCATTTACTTTTCACAATAACCCTGAAACATGGGCATCATGGTACCCTTTCTGCAGAAGAGGAGAGAGGATGTTAATACTTGCTTAAAACCTGACAACTAATAAATGGTCTTGTTAATAAGATTCATATTCGTTCTTCTTCCTCCAAATCCTGTATTCTTCCCGTGGCAGCAGAGGCCTGCAAGGCTTGGAGAAGGACTGACCCGACCAAGAAATGATCCCAGTTTCAGGTCCCTTCACAGTGTCTGACCCTGCCACGTTCTGTGGCATCTGCCGACCCTGGAGGCCTGAGGGCCCTAATCCCTACATTTCTGGCTCTGCTTGCAAACCTGTGCTGTGCTGTATGGGCCTCGGACTAAGAAGTGTGGATCTGAAACATACAGCACTATGCTCGGGACATAATCTTTCCCCCCTCTGGATGGAGAAGTGAGATTTCAGTTCTTACACATACCATGTTGACTAGAGCAAACTTTTTTAAATTGCTTATAGAACCTATGAGAAATTTTATCTCTGAGCTCCTCTGCATACACTTATCAAACTCTTCCTTTCCTTCTCCTGGGTGTTGGGCCAGTGGCTGCATCTGAAGCACCAGCTGGCTGAGGCAGAGTATGGCTTCTTCATCAGGCTTGCACTAACCTGTCCCTGGGCATGTAGGATTCTCACAGGTCTGTCTGCACCTACCCTCTAAGAATCTCTAGCCTCTATCTAGAGAGCTGTTCCTGGGGTGATTCTGGGCCCTCCCCTCAATTTTGGTCCACCCAGCAGGCCTCTGACAGGTACCTAAAACTCATTAGCCAGCTTGGACAAGAGCTTCTTAGTCTGAGGCTCTAGGCCTAGTTGTGAGAAGCACCTACAGGTTCAGGGTCTCGGCACTGCAGGTTAAGGGAAGCTCCTCAGTTCCAAGTTTATGCATCCCCTCCCGTAGGGACTTCCGCCATTACTCCAGACAGCAGACTCAGGTATTCTGCTCTCTGTTCAGGCCTGCAAACAAGGTTTTCTGCTCTTGAGTGTGCACATTCCCTGCACGCGCCTCTGCACAGTCACCCGGCATGTGCAGACTCTCTCAGGGCACGGTGGTACTCGGGAATGCACTAGCTGTTGACCACTGGTCTGAGGGCCCCGGCTCTGGAACTGGTAGGGGCTGACTTTTCCTCAGCAATCTGCTTACCTAGCCCAGCTGCAGCAAGTCTCCTTGTGTCTCAGAACTTCGGAGGCCTGGAAGATTCTCTGTGGGATGTTTCCAAGACAGCCTGGCACCCTAGCAATTTTACAGCCAGCTCCACAACGGATAACATCCTATGTGTTTGTATGCAGAGAATTCAGCAAAGACGCTTGATGTTGATGAGGATGGCCTGAAGCCACCCCTCCACCTTAGTCTTGTTTGGGGAGGTGCTGGGTTCCCATAATAATCTCA
This sequence comes from Micronycteris hirsuta, assembly GCA_004026765.1. Classification (NCBI taxonomy): domain Eukaryota; kingdom Metazoa; phylum Chordata; class Mammalia; order Chiroptera; family Phyllostomidae; genus Micronycteris; species Micronycteris hirsuta. The sequence continues at coordinate 11,106 of PVJI01004896.1, forward strand.
GTTTCCTTCTAGCACTATGCCCCCCTATGAAACAGAGTCTTGGGGACACTACTTCTAGACAGACAGAGTGTAATGGCTGTTACACTAGGCATTCCTGCCACCCTTAGGCAGCGTGAAGTAGGTAGTGGGTGGGGAGCTCAGCGCCCTCACAGATAGGAAGCAGTGCAAAGAAAATGCCGCCATCGGGTGGAGAACATTCCCTTGCCTCGTCCTCTCTGGCTGCGGCAAGCTAGGGCATTTACAGAGCACTCAATAAAAGTTAGAGCCAACCTCACGACACACTGTGATATGTCAGTGAGCGAGAGCAATGCAAACACCAAGCAAGCCCGAATGAAGGAGACACTGGATCAGCACGGACTCAGGGGGAGAGGCAGGCCTAGCAGGAAGCACTTGCTGAGACAGTGACATGTGCTGAGACAGTGACATGAGGACCGAGCCCTGAAGCATGAGTACAGTGCTCGGGAAGAGAACAGCATTTTGAGGGTGGAGAATGGCCCAGTTTACGGAGCTCTTGCTGTATCCTGGCTGAGCCAATCACTGAGTGCCTTTTGCAGAGTGTAGTATGAGAGACGCCGCTCCCCATGTTAGAGATTCTGTTTCCCCATTAGGCTGGCAGAACAAGCGTCCAACTTACTGTCCTCACTCAGCCGGGTTTCTAAATTGACCTGAGATGGAGAGTCTCATTAAATGATTTATTGAGGGGGGATGCTGAGGCAAAACATGTCAAGAAGTAATAATAGCATAATGGCCCAGGGAAGGAGCTGAGCACAAATGCGGTTTCAGCTGAACATGAACTTCGGCCTGATCCCGTAGGGAGCTCTGGAGCAGGAACACACCACAGAGTCAGTCTCGCATTGAGGCACAGGAGCTGACATTCCATACCCAGGTTAGTCAATCATGGATCAAGTCCTGACTCAAGGAGTAGGTAATCTGTCAGGCAAGTAGCTTCTTCTAGGCCAAGGGCAATTCTTTGGAGAAAGGAGTGCCTGTGGGATGCTAACAGCCAGCACTCTCAGAGGCTGGGAACGGGCAAACGTTCTGGTAACGTGGATCGGAACGGGGCACTGAGAGCATCCATGAAATCTTTCTGCCTCAGCAGACACAGAAGAGAGTCCAAGGTGCCCAGTTATCCCATTAAACCAGCTGCACTTGTCTACACACCCGTATGCCCCCGAGAAGAATATTCAGAAGTGTGAACTGATTTGAAACAATGCTCACAACCCGCTCTTTGGCAAGCTTTTTTTCCCCCTATTTTTTTCCTAATCTTTTCTCCTGCGCTTGCCACGCTTTGCCTCTTTCATCCCAAGCTCAGTTCTCATTTCTAAATGGGCTCTCAGCTGACCCCTCCAGGCTGTGAGCAGGCTCGTTCCTCAAGCTCCCAGTGCCCACGGGAAAGACTGGCAGCCGCAACCGCGGGCCCTCGAGACCTCTCTCAAGCAAAAGTGACAGATCGGATTACTCATCTGAAAGTTCACAAGAAGAATTTCTTACAACATTCTTTGCTGTCACGCCTGTGAATTAGTACTTCATAGTCTTTTATTTCGTGGACACCAAACTGAATGTATTGTTTTTATGTTAAAAAGGAAAACTATTTTTAGCTCGCGGAGGGAACAAGATGATATATGCTGCCGCAGTTGTCAACTGTCTTTAAAATGTATGTAGCACACTGGGACTCATAAATATTTAAAAGGCCTAAATAATGGTCTAAAGTTCCCTAGTCTGCTTTTTAAAATCACCATTTCCACAGGGAGCAAGGGAGCATTTGTTCTTTGCCAACTGTCCAGACAGAATTATCATATTTGAAAACTTGTCCCTCCTGTTTGTTGCTGTTTTTGTCATTTTTGACTCACTATCCAGCCCTCCCTTCTTCATCTCCCCTCTGGGTTCAATGCCACAGATTTGGCTTGTGTGCTAACATACCTCCATCACAGGCTCTTCCACATAGAGGATCTGACCATCCTGGGAACCTGCTAGAAAGAGGCCATAAGCCAGGGTCAAAGGATAGACACTAAATACATATGGTATCTTCCCGAATTGCCAGGGACTTTCCTGCCAACAGGTGTGATGATGCCTCAGCTACCTGGGACATGCTTAGAACATGTCTATAGGGTAAGAGATTTTTCAGGATGGTGAAGGATGGCATTATGGTGAAAAAACAAATAGCAGAGAAATTTTAATTCTGTCCTGGCCACTTAATAATACTGGAACTTGAATGTACTTATTATAAGACAAAGCTCATAATAGTTATCCTGCAGGTTTGTTGTTGGAATTAAGTTAATGTTTTAAGAATTAGGTAAAATGCAGAGCCCAGTAGCAGATAGATATTTGGAACTCAATAATTGGTAATAATTATAATTTTTATCTTATTGTTATCTACTCTAAAAGAGTAACATAATATTTAAAATCATTTCAGGAAACAATACTTTAAAATATATTGTATATAGTGTTCCCATCTTTAACATGGTGAATATCTTTAAAACACTGCATTTCCCTGATGTCAATATCATTAACATTAATTATAATTTAGGTCCAGGACATGGGTGCCCCTCAGGTTTATTGAAATACGTAGAGATGATTGTCCCCACACTATTACTGGACTGCAATGCATATTATTTTGATCTATATCTATTTTATCTGCATTTTCTCATTCCTTATTATTTCCCAGGAAAGGCATGCATTTGCTAGCAGTAAACTCTTCTCTTGAATTGCTGCTTTCAAGTTGATGTGCTTTTATAAACCAGATCACCGAGCTTGGCAAAATTGCAAATATCCAGTGCTTCTGTTTCTGGGACTATGGCAGATAATATAACATAAAAGTTCTATCACTAAAAACATCTAGAAAATTTGGATGAGAAAGAATAAACATACTTTCAATGCATAGTACAGCTCTAAAGAATGTAAGGGAAATATCGAAGGACCAAAAGTGAAGAAGAATCTGAAATCAAACACGAGTAGGCACTGAGGTTTCAGCCACTTTGAGGGAAATTGAGCTCAATAACTGAGATTTAAAGTTTTAGCAGCCATACATGGTTAGGAGAAATGCAGTTAGGCAAATACTAAGATCCCATATAAATCTGTGATGCTGAAAATGTTTCATCTTCAGTAATAAGATAGACTGAGGTTTTTTTGTTGTTATATCTGACACCTCAGAGATAAAAGAAAGGGGAAAAAACTTTTTCTACTTTGCTGTGAATTCTAAATAGGGAGAAAGAAACAAAATATCCCCTTAGAATTAATCAACATGATCCTCTGCTCCTAAGAACTCAAGTTTGAAATTTGCAATTCCTGCATGGTCCAGGAAACCCCCAGGTTTCTAGACAAAAGGTGGTCTCAGGCTGTTAATATTGCAGGAGCATCAGGCAGAAACAGTTAACTTAATCTGGATTAGTTAGTAGGCAGAGCCTGTAGCAAAGAATTTATGGGTAAAACGTAGTAATTATTTTAAGATGAGCGAGAGATGAAAGAAGCCTAGCTGGGAATGAAGGAGCCTCCAATACAAGGAATCCATGGAGACTGTTCTTCAAGCAATCACATACTAACTACATCTCAGCAGTCTTTGCAGATAAGGCAAGGGGTGAATTCCATCTCCGATAGCTCTGATATTCCACTTGTCAAATATTTGCCCCATAAGGCATTCCTTTCCCCAGTACCCCACTGTTTACTGATCCAGGTCTTTGAGATTCCAGACTTTGGCATCAAAGGGAAGCCCTTGGCAAGAGGCAAAAGGTAAGTGGTGTGAGCATGAGGCTAGGTGACATGGGGTTGTGTCTACGTGTAGTCAATAGGAGCCCAGGAAGAGCTGGTAACCACGGTGGTGATGGGAACAAGAGGCAGTTTAGGCTGAGAGGCTCTGAAGTGGAGCATAAGTGGTGTCTTTTATGCCAGCCAATACATAATTATCACAGATAAAATTCCATTGTCAGTGTACTTGCAATATAAAGTTACAAAACACACAGAGAAGCAAAACACCGTGAGTGAGGCAAACAAATCAACATCAAACCCAAGAAAATGTATAAAATCACTACATACGGTGAGGAGAAGGGAAACCATCCTAAAAGGAGACTTTCAAATCATTTACGTATGTAGTACCCCCTCCACATAAATGCACTCCTTTATCCTTAACTGTGGGCTGGGATTAGTGATTTGCCCTCCAAACAGCCCAGGGTGGAAAAGTGACTTTGCAGTGGAGAACCCTGGCACACACCGCCATGGTCAGCAGATCAAGATTAACATCATCAGACATAGATCATGTCAGCAGGCTGACATGATGTGATGAGAATGGCTCCTTACCTCTGTCATCTCCTTCCCAAAGCCCATAATCCCAGTCCAACCTTGAGAAAGCCATCAGACAAACCCAAAATGAGAGAGAGATTCTAAAAATATACCCTTCTACTACTCTTTGAAATTGTCATGGTCATCAAAAACTGTCACAGTGTAGAGAATACCAATGAAACATCACAACTAAAGGTAATGTGGTCTCCTGAATGGTACCCTAGAACAGCAGAAGGACATTGTGTGGGATAAAAAAAAAAAAAAAAAACTTGTGAAACCCAAATGAAACATGGCATTTACTTAATAGTAATTTAGCAATGTTCGTTCCCTTGTTGTGGCGAATGCACTATGAGTGGAAAAATATCATGATATGTGACATTGGGTAGTGTCTTCAGAAGATTATTGCTTTAGTAGTGGAACTGAATTAGCCCTAGGATAAAGATGGGACTCATAAAACTAGCTTCAAAGCAAGCCTGGAAATGAATATACCCTAAGTAATGACATGACTGAACAAAGTTCAACAGTATTTCAAGAAATACAGGTATTCCTAGCACCCCAAAAATATAAAATTCTAAATGTCCAGAACTCAATAAAAAATTATCAGGCATATAAATTAGCAATACATGTCCATATCTAGAGGGGGAAATTAATCAAAGAAATAGACCTAGAATTGACAGAGATTATAGAATTAGAATGTATGTATTCATAAAACAGCGATTATAAATGAGCATGATATGCTCAAGACGATAGAGAAAAGCATTAAGATACTGAGTGTTGATTAGATGAAATTAACTGATTCCTGGAAAATGCAACTTATTAAAGTTAACACAAAAATTAATGAAATATACAATAGTTCTATGACTGGTAAAAAAAAATCAATTCTGTGATTAAAAAAACAGTTCCCACAAAATATACCTGGCACAGATTGTTTTACTAGTAAATTCCACCAACTATATCAAAAACAAAAACCAATCTTACATGAATGCACTTGCAAGTAGAGAGACAAACAAGAAGTATTTCCAGGCATTTGTATGAGGCATGTGTGAACTTGATATGGCAGCCTTACAAAGGGATTAAGAGAAAGGGCAATTCTTTTTTATAAATATGGCTACAAAGAACACTAAACATAATTTAATGACAGCAAAAAAAACCCTTTATCAATTTATCTTTATATCTATATTTATATCTCCATCTATGGATATATCATGACCAAATTTAAAATATTCTAGGAATGAAAGTTTTTTTTAAGAAACAAAAACATGTCGATGTAATTTTTCATGTTAACAAACTTAATTCAAAATATTATATAAGTATTCAAAAGATGCAGAAAAAGTACTATAAAAGTCACCATCTTAGCAAGGTGAAAATAGAAGGAAACTTGTAAAGCGTATGTAATACGAAATAACAATGGAAAAATACTTTTGGCGTAAAGGTCACTTGTATGGAACATGTTTTTAATGTCACAGAAAATAAGGCACTTATGTCCACCCACCCACAGCACTTTTATTCAACATTCTATTGGGCCAGAAGAACCAAGAATTATGGAAGAAGTACAAGTGGAACAAAGATGAAAGTGAAAGGACTTAACCTCCTAATTTCCAAGAGGTATTACATAATAAATCTTGTCAGAAAAATAGTTTTGATAAAATAAATATTTGACAGAAAAATAGACCCCTTGGAAAGAAAGAGAGTAGGGAAACAGACACACAAGCACGGCCACTTGATTTTGACAATGGCGGCGCTCAGCCATGAAGGGAAGGGCGGCTTTCAACGAGGGCGCTCAGAGAATTGAATATCCTCATGGAGACAAAGGAGTCTTGTTCCCTATTTCACTATAATATCCAGTGGATCTTAGCTCTAAATGCAGAAGATGAAAAGTAAATTGGGGGATATAACTGTGAAAACAGAGACCAACCATAGGAAAAAACTGACATTTAAACTGTCAACTTTTGTTCATCATACGATTCCAGTCAAACAATTAAAAAATCAGCCACAAAGTAGGAAAAGGTGTTTGAAATATACATAAAGAAGGACTCCTATAAAGGTATACACAGAATGCTTTCAAATCAATAAGAAATTTAAGTTTTAATTAATTATAAATCAGTAAGATGGCTGAATAAAAAATTACAAGAAAACTGAAATAGTACTTCGCAAAATGAATAATAAGTAAATGAAGTTATAGTCCTATCAGCAAAATGAAAAACAAAATAATTATAAGATACCACTTCACATTCACCAAAATGCCTAAAAATAAAAATGTTCATAACTTAAGTTTGGTAAAATGTGGTCAAGGGCATCCTTACCAATCCTGAGCATTTTCTTCAAACATTTTATAAAACATATTGGCATTATCAATTAAATTTGAACATATTATCTGGCAATACCTAGCAGAAATGCATTAGTGTATATGAGAATATGTACAAGATTATTTATAGCATTATTAATCATAGTAGCCATGCATTAGTAACCATACAAACATCAATCAACTCCAAATAATAAATCAATCTAACACTGTACAACAATAAAAATGTCACACTACAACCACATGTTAAAAATTAAATGAGTCCAACAATTTGGATCAAATAACATAAACATGCACAATTATTTACTGGTTTGGTCCATGTATGTAAGGTTTAAGATAGAACTAATATAAAATGTTAGAAACCAAAATACTTACAAACTTCAGAGGAGAGAAGGGAATGCTTGGGAGGGAATAGGAAGGAAAACCTCCAGGATTCTCAATATTCTGTTCCTTGAAGCATTTATCTAGTTAATAACCCAGTGAACTCCATCTATATTAATGTACTTTTGTGTATAGGATCTCCATATTGATAAAGTGAAACATTTAAAAGGACGTTTGTTTGATGCAGTTTAGAATGCCCTGCAACATGAGGGTGGTGGGTAAATTTACGGTGCCTAGCTAATATGGAATAATAGCCCGTCATTTAGAACACTGTGACTTCTGAGATAGGGCACTGAACAGCAACATAGAAAAAGACGTAAACTGTTTATTGTGTAATTCCTCACCCTCCTCCCACCCACCCCCCCAAAAGTGTAAAATCATTAGTCCTTCTCAAATTACTTTGGGACAAATAAAGGTAACTTCTTTCCCTACCTCAAGGGGCTGCTGTTGGTTTGCAAACCTGAAAATACCCCGCGGGGACCAGGGAGGCCCGGGCCACCCCAGGCTGGTAGGAGGCAGGTTTAAAAGCGAGGGGACTTACGAGGCTAGTCTCCTGGGCGACCAGCAGGAACAGGTCTCCGCGCCAATCGCCAGAATCTGAGTTTATAGAGAGGCCTTAACGTGGTTCGGTCACGTATTCGGTCCAGACGGTCCCAGCAACACTTACTCTCCCAAGGTTCCGACCTTGAAAACGGTTCCCACCGTGAGAATGGTGCGCGCCATCTCCATTCCAAGGACGGGGTAGAAGCTGCGGGGCCTCTGATTGCGGGGGTCCCGCTCCACGTGGACCCGGCGGCCACAGCTTCTAAGGGACCTCCTCCAATAGCCTCCTCAGAAAGGATTCAGCTGTGTGAGTCTGCTCAGAATTATGGTTTGCTTTGTTTTCAGTAAGTTGCTGATGTGAAATAAACCAACGACCTTTCTGGCCAGAAAAGTTTCACAGAATAACTGTAACATTCTGTACCATTCCTGTGATTCAAGATACTTTAAAACCTTCTTTTATTTATCTGGTTTTGTAACATGGACAAAACATAGACCCAAAAAAGAATCTCATCTCAGATGTGCCCTGGTGGTTGATTCTTATACTACTATAGAAATAAAACCTTTGTTCACAGACTGATTATCGGTATTTCCTGGTCAGGTTCCATTTTATTTTAGTGGTGATCATGGAGGTTTCTCTTCAGTATTATTAAGAGGAGAAAGGAAATCACAAATATATATATATATATATATATATATATATATATATGCACACACACATATATATAATATATAAAATAATCTTTGCATAGGATAAAATTGTATGGCTAAATACATACATGCACTTTCATGTATGTGAGTACAAATATGCAGCAAAATCACTCTAAAAGCTGGTTCAGGCCAATGGACAGCACTGGTTGGAAATCAGATGGAGGGGGATGAAGAGCGTGGGGTGTACAGTCACCTGGCTCCCTTCCCGTCGCTCTGGGGTTTGGTATTAGCAGTGTTCTTACACCACCAAAGGCTACAGCTCTCCCTTCCTTCCGGTAATTACTTTCTCCCCAGCCTTACCCAATGACAGAGAACCTGCTAGGATGCAAAAGGCAAGCCCGAGCCCCAGAGTGATATAGAAGGACTCCATGTTTGTAGAGCAGTAGTCAAGCAACCCCCCACATCAATTTCCCTTCCGCGTGTGATCACAGCCACTTCTCAACTACAACGATCGTACTGAAGGACGAATAACAGTGGATTATGTGCATGTTCTCTGTGAAGTGTACAGCATAGAGAAACAGAGAATTTACATAAAGGCTGAAGGTGATTTCCATGTTGACCTAAGTCAATACAAATAAATCAAGTTTTAAAGATACTCTGTGGGTTACTTTGAAGAGAACATGGGAGAAAGAGGAAAGGAGAGGATTAGTATGTATTGTTAATAGATACCAATTAACCTGTAGTTCACAAGAGCCAGGCTCAGGGCTTGAGTCCCTCCAGAGAGAAGGAAGGCAGAAGAAGACAGATCAGTAAAGGAAGGCATTCCGTGGATCTGTGAACCCTTACGTTTCCATTCCCCAGGTCACAGAGCCACAGAATCCGAGCTCACTGACAAGCAAAGGGATGAAAGGAAAGACGCGATCAATGGGATATAGGAGCAAGTTCTGCTTTTTTTTCCTTCTCCATGAACACCCTGTCTCATCAAAAAATGTCTCATCATAAAGTAAGTCCTATTATATATCTGATTTTGTCTTGTTTTTTATTTATTAGTTCGTTTATTTAAATTTTCTGCTTTTATTATCAGCATCCATCCCTGTTGGCCTGGGCCGTTTGTTGCCCAGTCCTCTGAGTCTTGGGGAATGAAGTGGGCCAAGAACTCCCCAAGTTTGAATTTGGCCAGAGCACCTCTCTCTGTCCTGGTCTCCCAGAGGCTGTTCTGTAGCACTAACAGTTTTTCTTGGTATTCCAAATCGGTTTCATCGCTATGTTACTCTAAATAGTGCCTCCTAGCCCCAGGCTTCCCAGTGAGAATGGATCAAATTGCCTGTGAGGCTGCAGCGTTCAGGGGGCTCCAGCCTGCCAATCAATTCAGCAGTGAGGGATCTAAACGGTTCTCAGTGGGACTGCCAAGAACCGCCTTGGGATGCAGAGACAGCAGAACCAGAAAACCAAATTCTAATCTGTTTTCTAAAGAATTCTGTCATGTACTTGCCTTCCACTTTTCAAAAACAAGTTTAAAACAGTTAAATAATTTTTCCTGCTTTTAAAATGTAACATGCTAATCACAGAAAACTGAGTAAATAAAGGTTTATCTCAAAAAATAAACATTGCCCATAAACCTAACACCCAGATAGATCCACTGTTTATGCATTAACATATTTATTTTGGTCTTTCATCTATTTCATCTATTTCTCTCTACATATGTTTTAAAGCTGCTGCTATTTATCTAAGATATAAGCTATGACTATTTAAAGAAATCAGCCTTCCTTTCTTCTCTATTTCCATCTCATATGTACGTATGCATGTCTGTGTGTGTTTGTGACTTATTCATGACTCTGTTATTTTATCCTTGTGAATTTTTAACTACTGCTGCTACAGTTGCCTCTTTTTAAAATGTATTTATTTATTTTTAGAGAGAGGGTAGGGGAGAGAGAAAGAGAGGGAGAGAAACGTCAATATGTGGTTACCTCTCACGTGGCCCCCAATGGGGACCTGGCCTGCAACCCAGACATGTGCCCTGGCTGGGAATGGAACCGGCAACCCTTTGCTTTGCAGGGCCACACTCAGTCCACTGAGCTACACCAGCCAGGGCTACTGTTCCCTCTTTATAGCTCTTTTATAGGTGCCCCACGCCTTGCTATTATTTATTGACTTAAGTTTTGAAATCTTTTTCAAAATCCTTACGAAAGACTACATAACTTAAAAATAAAATCAGCCCCATTTTCAAACACCCTTCTCCCTGGCTTTCCCTTTTTGGTCTTAGGTCTGGGAGAATAATTCTCAATTTAAGGTCACATTAAGCCTCCAAATAGCAGTCCTATCCGATCCCATGGATCTCTGGTCCTTGCGCAGGAACTTGGGGCTGCCCATGACACTCCCCCTCATGGTACTCACATACATCTTGTATAACCCTGTTTTACAATCCAAATGATACCATCATTCACCTTACTACCCGAAATAGAGATCTGTGAGTCATCTAAGACTGCACCCTCGCTTTCATTCTCGACATAGAACCAGATCTGTCTCCTGAATCACTCTGAATTCATCTGTTCCTACCTTCCCCCTTCGACATCACCCTCATTCAAACTCGGCTCCTGGCTCCCTTGAATTACAACAAAAGCCTCCTCTTTGGATGGCTTCCCTCTGGCCCAGCCCCTCTCTGACAGCCTCCAGTCTCTCTCAAAACACCATTTGGCTTCATCCTCGTTGCCTCTGGAACCGATAATTCTATCCTTTAGAAATCCCCAACAACTATCTCTTCCTCTCTCAGGTTTTCTTTCAGTTGCAACCCTTAGGTGCCCGAAGAGCACACTAAAGCTGTAGTTCTCAAAGTGTGATCCTCAGACCTGCCGCTCAGCATCCCCAGGAACGGGTAAGAGATGAAACCTTCCAAGCCCCAGCCAAGACCTCTAGGGGCGGGACCTAGAACTTTATATTTCTACAAATTGGTGACTCTGATGCCCACTAAAGTTCCCTATTCAAATATATATTTCCCTGGTTCTTAAGATACTGGAATTTTACATCTAGAAAGAACACTTGAGGGTTCTCACGTTCTCAAACGAGGACACAAAAGCTCACAAAAGACACATGGAAGGGCCAAGATGATGAACTGATTAAAGGAAATCCTGGACCCAGTGGCCCCATCAGTGAGAGCTGTCACCACTGCATGCTGCTTACTGTGCAATCCTCCCGCAGAGTCGAGGGGAATACCTCTGGCTTCACGGGGGCACGCGGATCCCCAGGAGACAACTCCTTTCTGCAGACATGGTGGCCAGAGAACAGAGGGTGCAACAAATGTCAGGAAGTCATCACAGTCTTCATGACCATGACCCTCTTTTCTGTTGTTGTTCTGGAAAGTTTACCAATGTCTTTATTTCTTAACTACCCCCTTATATTCCCGTCCGTGACTGAGATATTGCTTGAAAGCTCCTGTAGGACAAGAGTTATGTCTTCTGTGCGTCAGTAATAATAGAAATAATAAAATAATTAGTGGCCAAGAAAAACACTGACTCAAAACAAAACATTATACAATCAGGTATTTGTGAAGTGTGTTAGGCACTTTTGCACATTGCTTATCGGTGTCAAGATTGGTTCAATCATGTTTGAGGTAAATTTTAAGATAGAGTTATTATCATTTTAAGTATGATCAAGTAAGTTCATTTCTTGGAATCGTTCTGAGAAAAAAATACAAACATGCCCTCAGAGGCATAGATCAAGGCTATTCCATCCTGGCATTTTTATAATAGCAACAAATAAGTAGGATAAGTGTTCAGTAAAGTAAAGCACACTTATCTTAAGGAATGCTATCCAGCTAATACAACTTAATGAGGCTTGCTTATATATTTTAAGAGGAAAAACTCTCCAATACATACTATTGCATGAAAAAAGAAAGCTATGGAATCCTTAAAATTTGTAAATTTTTAGTTGAAATAACTACCAAAATAATTATGTCTATATTACATGTTATGTACAACATTTATAGATAGATCCACATGTGTGTTAATGCATAGCACATAGTAGGGATACACATCAAAAATAAAAATAATGGTTGCCTCACTGGAGAAAACAGGGATTTGTCAGGGGGACTTTGTTTTATTCGTAATATTATTTTTGTAGCCTGATGCATTCCTGCTGTATTTAGAGAAATAAAATAAATTTTAAAAACAATGCCCCCCAAGATAACTATGTTATAGCAACCTTAGAGAGAAAGAGAGCAAATGAAATGTCTATACCCTGTCATCTCAGACTTCAGATTACTTCTCTGTATCTTATCGAGAAAGTCCCTGTGTTCCAGCTGAGAATCTCTTATGTGCAAATACCTCTGTATATCTCTTGCACTCTTGTACTGATTCTCCAGGTGAGCAGACAACTTTCTACACAATCTCGAACGGAGAGGATGTAGTCCGCCTTTGTCAAGGTGGACGGAATGTTGATGCAGTGCCAGAAGTGGCCCTGTGCTCGAGGAACTTCGATCTTCACATTAGATGAATTACAGAAAACGTAGCTAGACACATGCATTGCAAATCCCTCTGATCTTCCTTTTGAATACTAAGTACTGACATGTTTTCCTCTCTTCCACTGTCTGGCCTCCACAGGTGGGCTTGTCCCACCTCATCTTACTTTAGGACCTCAGGGAACAAACGCGGCCTAGTGCAAAACATCAGGGCTTTGGAATCCAAAAGCCCAGCTCCCGTCGTGATCAGCTTCAGACCCAGGGAAAGTCAGCTTCTCTGAGCTTTCGTCCCATCATCCGGCAAATGATGAAAGTGCCAGCCTGGCACACAGTCAAGCCCTTAACATTTCCTTTTCCTTCAGCCTACCTTCCCCCAGCCCAGACGTCATGCCACTGATACACCTCCCTCCTGAAACGTCACTTATGTACCCCTGTCAAGACCCTCACCCAAACCCAGACGTCTTTCCAGACCACAGAGAACCCCACTGCTACATTCCTACTTGTATCCCCCACTGCCGATAACCACAATGGCTTCTGTTTAGAATGACCGTATCCCCGAGTCACGTGCTGTGTTAAGCTATTGTGTTTCCGGAGACAGAGCTCCCCAAACCAGTTGGAAAGTTAGACCAAAGGTTTTTCCTGTGTTTCCCTACATACACCGTAGATCTGAGCGTTGCATAATGGGTATTTGTTAAATACATAAATTCCAACTTCACATAATCTTTGTGATTACTCAATAGCATCATAATGTTAGCAAATTTCATCAACAACTCATATACTGTGAGTCAGAAGCTCACGCCTGAATTCCACTGCCAGCTTTACCTCTAACTAGTTAGGTTTATTGGACATGTTATATGGTTATCCAAAGTCTCAGTTGCAGCGTCTGTAAAATGAGAATATTTGTTCTTATTTATATGCAGTTTATTTAAGGCATAGTGTTTTGCATACTGCCAGGAAAGCAGAGCATGCTTAATAAATATCAGTCATTATTATCTCATTTAATTTTCATTAATTTCATGACATTTCACTTCATGCCGCAGGTTTGGCAGCATCTCCAACCTCATCCTGTATCCTGTTGTTATCGCTCTATCACCACATGGCAGCCAGTTACTAACTTGCTTGCTTTCTGCCTTTCCTCATTAACATGCACGCTCCATGAGGGCAAGGACGTTGCCTCTGTTGTTAACCATTCTATTCCCATCCCTAGAAGAAATGCCCCACATACAGTAGATTCCCAATAAGTAGTTATTGAATATGTGAATGTATAAATGTTATACCCACCATTTCAGCGGTGAGGGACTGAGTCCTATGGCTCTGAAGTGGACCCTACTTTCACCTCCCCATAAGCCACCTCTCTGCCTGAATTTGACTGGTGGTGGAGATCCCACTACTCAGTCAAACAGTCTATCTGGTGACTGGTAGTTCTGATTTGGGGAAAGTTCTTTTTCATCGTGAGCTGATAGCTCTCTCCCTGTGCAAAATTACAGTGTCTCTGAGTTGAACAGGACCTCAGGTAAAGATCCTAGTGCCTGAGCACCCAGCAGTTCCTGTTTGCCTGAGATGTCATGCTAGAGGCAGCATTTAATTCAGATGAGAAGTGACACCCACGTCCCGATGCCTCAGCTGCCTGCAAAGGGCTGGTGACAACTTCCATTACACAGAAGGGTGAGCCAGGTGTCCTAGAAAAACTCCAGCTTCTCAAATCCCATCTACCTAATTAGATTCTCTCTGCAGAGTTAGCTGGATCCTGTCCTGTGTCAAGTCCTAAATTCTGCTATAAAATGTGTGCTGCTTCATTGCTGCAGTCCCTATAAAGAAAGAGGCGCAGCTGGGGACCAGGGGGAAAACAGGAGCCGAGTGACAAGAAGGATGAAAGCAAGGGGGTTGGGGAAAGGAAAAAATATTAAAATATATCCATTTTCACATTTAGTGCAAGGTATTTGTTTTAAAGTATTCATTTGTGGGAATTATTCAGCCTCATTAAGTGCACAGTTCTGGGATTGGGGAGGAAGAAAATTCTCTTCACCCTCTCTTGGGTTCTGTACGACGTTCAGATATTTGACTTTAGAAAACCTTTCAATGAAACTGTTATTATTCATTCTAGTCACTTTCACCTTCTTTCTCTTTCTGGTTCTCAGACTTATATGCCAGGCATTGGAAAGGTCTGTTCCCTACATACCTGAGACATACGTTAGAGAAAGAACCACAGAGCTCTTGATGAGAAGTGGTGGCAGCAAAGAGCTTTGAGATGGTCAAGGGAGAAGCTGGTGACAGTGTCCTTCCCACATTTCAAGTCCTCTAGTCCAAAGTCACCAAGATAACAGGCTCATGTAATTCCTCCAAGGCAATTTGTGGTGCGTATCAGTTTATACTTGTTTATGAATATATGGAGAATTGTTTATATTTACACAACAGATAGCAGTGTGTTTAATGATCTTTGTATATTGTACTTCATAACATGATAGAGATCTTTCTATAACAACATATATATATATGTACACATATCTCCTCTTTGTAGATTTTAATAGTAAGAAAATAGTCTATTGTAATATTTACTTAGATTCTAAAATATATTTCTTGTTCTCTATCATTATATCATAAACAAAACTGTGGTGAGCATTCTAGTTCCAATAACTTGGACAACTTTTCCAGGTATAAATAAAGAGATTGGAACTGCTGACTTACAACCTGAGCTTTTGTATTTTCCTCTGAAGAGAAGTAATATATTATGCATATTTTTAGTGCAGGTATCATCAAATATAAGATTTTTGCCATTTGAATGGGGAAAAAGTTTATCTCATTTTTACTTTAATTTAAATGCCTTTAATTAGGAGTATGCTTTAGCATATTTTCATTTACTTTTTCTTTTTTATTTATTTAGTTGTAAAGCAGTTAAGATGCTTTTTGGTTTATTAATTGTACTAGATTTTTTAGTAGTATTTTATAGTCTAAATAACATATGTTACCAATATTTACCCTCCAGTTTCTCATTTACATTTTAATTTTGTGATGTTTCAAAGTTTTTACAATATGTGCTTACTTTTACTATTATTTTAATTTACATCTTATCAATTCTGCATCCTATAATAGACTATTTTGTCTATTTCAAAATAATATGTAAATTTAAGATAATATGTAAATTATCATTTTAACACTTTTGTGGTTTATTTTTTGGTTAAAATGTGATCAAACTGGAAGTTATTTGGTGTAAGAAACAAAGCATAAATCTAACTTTAATATATACTACTATAATCAGCAAACTGGGGAGAACTTTTAGGGATAAATTAATAAATAATGGTAATTCTTATGCAAGTGCAATGGTTTTCTATTTATATAAATCTGTGGGCATAAGTGTGTGCATCAATAAGTATGTCTGTGTATTTGCCTCAGCAGGATTTTAAAGTTTTCTTCATATAATGTTTTTTTAATTGTATACAAAAGCATTGTTTATATACTTGACTGCTAAATCCATAATTTGTGTTTATTTTCTCTACCTGATTATTGCTCATACATAGGAATTTCTTAAACAAAATGCTTTTTTAGCATTTTGTAGACAATACATTCTTTTCTCTTATGACACATAATATGGTGAATTACATTTATTTGTGTCTTCCCCAGAATAGAGTTGCAGATAACAGAAACCAATGTCATGATTTTAAGAGGAAAGCCATCAGAACCAGGAGTCCAGTTCCAGGTTGGCCCTCCAGATCCTTCGAGAACAATCGTGAGGAACTGACCCTCCAAAGGAACTGCTACCTTAGCCGTCATGGGAAGCAGGACAACCAGGAAAATTCTGAGCCTGCCAGTGGCTGCCAGATTACACTCAGGAAGCTCCCGAGGCGGCTGTGGAATAATTGCATTCCTGAAGACCTGAGGAAATTACCGCTTAAGCTGAAGTCGGAATATGAGACCAGCACTTTGATTATTGCTGGTCTTACCAGCTAACATCGACCGTGTCAGTCTTGCTCTCTCTCTGCTGTGGGGATGTGTAATATGGGCGCACGCTACACGTTAGCTGCTCATCCTCTTCAGTGCAGAGGGACTCACTCTGAGGAAGCTAGTGGCCAACTTGAATGAACCAACCTACCATATTTGTTATTATTCTAACAGTAAACTACACTTGCACGCTTACCGTTTGGATCATGGGGCATTGTATTTATAAAATACACTAAATTATACTTTCTTAAATGTAATGTTTAGAGTTGTAACTTTATATTCATAAGTAAAGTTGGTCTGTACCTTCCCATAATTGTCGCTGTCTTTCTCAATTTTTAAGTATATTTAAAACAATTGTGGAAGTATTATCCAATGCAGATGACTTAAAGACTCCCCCTATCCTTAGGTTGATGTCAATTTCTCTTTTTATCATTCTCTTACTTTCACTATGTCATTATGGGTTTATGTCTATGTTTTTATATTTAACCTTCTGAGTCACATTGTTTTAGTGATGTTTCTTGTATGTAATACATATTGGGCATTGCCTTTTAATGCACTGTGAGCCTTCAGTGATTTCAGTAGATTAAAATCTACATCATTTTTCTATTGAACTAACATAATTAACCTCTCTAGTGTCTTCTTATATAACTTTCTTAATGGTTTCTGTCTTTTTGCTCTGTGGATATGCAACTTTTACGCTTTTTGGGATATGTGTGTTTGTGTATGATTTCCTTTTTATATTTTAGTAGATCTATAGTCTCCTGCTGATTTCTCAGTGGTTAAGTTTACTTTTTATTGTACAATAAACTCTCTAAGTCATCTTTGTAAAACTTATAAGTGCAGGTAAAAAAATAAGAACTTTACATCTCCTATTATCTCCCTATTTCTTCTCGCTTTTTGTATTTATTATTGTTGCTATTATTACCATATTATTATTATTACTTTTCTACTGATACACTCTATACCTTGGTTTTTCTCTTTTTATGTGCATCTAAATGAAGCAGAAGCTATTTATTAGCTGACTATTTAAAAACATATAAGGATATTTGCACAGTCTTTTCCACACTCCCCTTATCATCCACATCCAGGTTTTGTTTTTGTCACATTTACTTTTATGTTGTCAGAATTCCTGATATTTACTTTCTGCAAGCATATCCCCAAATGGCATTCAGATTGTGTTCTACATTTAAATGCATTCAGTGCTCACCACCAGCCCTGGTTCTGTGCATTCACCTTTCATATCCATTTTTGTCATCAAGTTCTTTTCACAAGAGTTTTTCATATTCCTTCCCAGTAAAATAATTGGCCAAAAGACACGTTTGAGCAATCCACAATAGAAATTCAGATGTTCACCAAACATGAAAAAAAAGCTTCATATCGTTGTTAATCCAATGACTATCAGATAACACACTGTAATAACATTATTTTATTTTCTCTTGTGACAGAGTCAGCTAGTTGTCTAACTTGAGTATCTATTCTCCTCTTCATCTAGTCCAGTAAAGTCTTGCTTTTTACTTGGCATATTGCCATTGAGAAAAAAAGTTGCAATTCCCAATCTCACTAGCAACTAACTATATCCATGTGGTGCTCCTGCCGACGAGATTTGGACGTTTAACATGGAATTTCTGTGTGGGGATGGCTGGGAGTGGGGGAGTAGTGGGGGGAAAATGGAGACAGCTGTACTTGAACAACAATAATTAAAAAACAATAAAAAATAAATAAAATTTTAAAAAAGAAAAGAAGGTGAAAGATCTAGAAAGGGCTCTTTTCTGCCTCTCTGTTTTCCCTTCTTTCAATTGTCGTTGCCAAGCTGATGGCTGTTTCATACTATACTTGACCTTGGAAGAGAAAAGCCGTGTACTGGAATTGTGAAGATGAACACCAGGGGTTGTGGACCACTGAATGGTCTACACATAGAGGACTATTTCCAAATTTCTTTGCTACAGAGATAAATAAAGTTTTATATTGTTTTAACCAACATTATTTGGATATTTCCGTTATGTGCAACTGAATGTATTTTAATTGACAGGCTTATTATGTTGAAAAGACTTTTTAAATGTGTAGGCAAGAATGTTGGGAAATAGGCAAACTCCTACGTGGTGAGTAAGAGTCAGTGAGAAATTCTGTACTACATATAAAAATCTCACAGATGCAATGATTTTACTCCTAGGAAAATGATGTGGTAAATTATGATATTTCCATACAATTAAATAGTCTGAGGACATGTTTAGTGTATACCAATTTTTAAAAGTACCCTGGAATGAACATTCCAAACAATATTTTATATGGTGTATAATGATTCTGCATTAAAAAAAATAATGAATTAAGAATGAGAGAGAAAGATCATGACGTAAAATATAAGAAAAAATTCTAAGGGGAAAATGACAAAAGCTATGAGTGACAAAAGACAGGAAATAACGAGGAATGCTGAGGACCAACTACGCATGCGAGTATTTATAGTCGTCAGGAACATGATCCCAGTTATCTGGCTTTAGGTGTAAAGTTTCCTTAACACAAGGGATGCCTCCCCTCAAACAGGAAGTGGTCCACAGTGTCCACAGCATCGCACATTCTTTTATTTCCTCACTCTGAACACGGACATCCACCGTGAGCACAAAAGTGGATGCTGCTGGACACCGGCAAGGCATCAGTGTTGTAAAAATCTGTGAAGATTGTTCTCTGACAGTTTTCACACGGTGGCAACACTGAGAAAAGGCTACAATATATATCCTAAGACAGAGACAGGGCTGAAAGAAATGTACCCTGAATTCAGGTACAGAAAAGCAGCCTAAAAGAGAGGCGTGGTTTCTGACAGCAGGCTTAGGGAAGCTGTTTCCCATTCATTCCACTTTTCAGTGTGGCAGTTGTGCAGGCGAAGGGAATGCCGAGGAGCCCGGGACCCCGCATCGGGGCCATAGCCAAGGCTGTAATTTCTAAAGAATGTGCATTAGATGAAGGGCCCCATTAAACTGTAGAGAAGATGGAATCCAATTCTATGACTTCCGGGTTTCTGGTCATCTTTGTGAGAGAAGAGAGAATTGCAGGCTCCTGATGATCTCCGTGAGAGAAGGGTTATGCATACTCAAAGGGTTAAAGTTCAAACACAGGGCAAGTGCCCACACAGTGAATCACAAGTCCTGGGGACCCTCACACTGCACTCCCTAGTAGTGACTCAATGCACCCCTTCCTGCTACCCCTCTACACCCTTTCTCCTTTTCTCTTCTGTAATGTGTGATTTTAACTTACTTGACCTCCTCCTTCACTGCTAGCACCTATTTGTAGACGCGAGGCTATTTCCTGCCAGCTTCAATGGAACAAGCACAAAATAAACATCATTTTCCTCATGTTAAGCGCAAACGACAAATAATTTTCATGTCTTCCTAGGAATGTGAAGGATGTAAAAAATGGCATTTGATGTATATTCAAAAATTACTACCTGGGAATATTACATATATTTAAAACATACTCTCTCTATATATACATATATATTTAATATAGTATGTATTACATATATGTAATATAGTATATGCAATAATAATATAATAATGATATAATATATTATACATATAATAATATATGTAATATAGTGTAATATAATACACTATTACACATGTATTGTCTATACTATATTTACATTCCCACTGAATCTACATGAATATGTAAGTTTACTTTCAGCATAAAAGTTAGGCTTATTTTTAAAATTTTACCAGTGTGACAAGATACACACTTATTTAGTTAGAAATGAAGTTTAAATTTTTATCATCAATCACTTATAGTTTTTCTCTTGTGATTTATCCCTAAATGCCTTTAAAACATTTTTCATTTTTGTGTTTATTTCTTCTTAATTTATTTGCAATTGCTCTTTGTATAGGAAACATATTAACTCTGGATCATAGTTGATAATAGAAAATAATTTCTCAGGTCTTATTTTAAAGTTCTTTTTAAGCCATTTGTAATATAACTCTACAATCTCTCCAATATCTTTTACAGGCAATCTCTGATTGGACATGAGAGTGTGGTTCTATGGAAAGATTCTCTACAGAATTCTAGGCATCTTGGAGCAATACCAGGGGTTTGGAGGCGGTAGTTTACAACTCCAGGAGTTCAAGTTAATAGTTTTAGTTGTTCCATAAATGAAAGTCAGAGATAAAATCATCCAAATTTGTGTATATGTGCATGCATGTGTGCGGATGCATATTTGTGTATATGTGGATGCATACTGTTTCTCGTTTATGCAAAGTTCTCACTCATTTCTTGACTTTGCTTTAAGATTATGTATGTTTAAGTAAAATATTTAAATGCATGAATAAATAAAATAAATCAATAAGTAGGTATTAAATCTTTCTCTCTGATAACTTCTAAGGAAGTATGACTATTTCCTTCCTAAGTATTTTTGCCTTCTATGATAGAAAAATTTAGTACTGCATTAAAAAAAAAAATTGTGCCTCACAGTTTTGGTCAAATAACTTGGATCCTAGAAAGACAAAATCTCACTTTTGTGAGAAAAGTATTTGCATTATTAAAGGCATTGTTGTTTTATTCCTCACTTACCATAAGTTTGTAGGACAAATAAATAAACAGTAATCTGACTCCATTGTCTGACTCTAAAATGCAAGCAAAAATAATCATTCCCTCAGGAAAAAATAAAACTATCTTGTGAGTCGGTGGGTAAGTGAGTCAGTGAGTACTTAGTAAACTTGACCAGTGGGTAATTTTCAGGGCCCATGTTAATGAAGGTGGTATGTATGGTATCACTGGGGAACAGACAGTTGTAGGTTTCCAGGAGGACGCCGCTGGGACACATGGATAGCATTGTGATAGACTCAGAATGCGACAGGCAGAAGCATGCTGGCCTGAGATGAGCTCAGGATAAGATGTGAGGAGCCCCCCATATTTAGTAGTGCACCGCATGGACCAAAGCGTTACAAATACAAGTAGGGAGTTGATGGCAAGAAGGGTCAGCAGGAGAGAGCACCTCACTACCTCCGGGGCGAAGTTCACTGAACTAAGGGACAGTCTATGTGATGACACTGAAAAAGCACAGTCTCTGCAGTTGGACATGTGCAGATTCCATTCCTAACTATAATGCCCTGGGCGACCGTAAGTGGTTTACTTATCTACCAGCATCCTCGACTTTCTTATTCCTGAAGTTATAATAATGAAGCGAATCTCACAGGGCTGTTTAAAAGTTCCACGAGACACCTTTGGGAGGTACGGTGACCAATTCCAGGGCAAGTAACATGATTTATTCACCTCTACCAGCCAACATTCAGGCCAGTGCCTGGAAAGTGACAGCAACCAAAATACTGTGTTGACTTGACATCAGATGTTTCCTAGGAGCCCTTTTGAAGTTATTCCACTTAAGTGTGCAGCCCTCCACTTACCTTCTTAATGGTTCACATAACGTACAAGATGACCTTTCAGAAATGCACATCTACTCATAATTATCTTCCTGCTTAAAATTCTTCAGTGGTTCCCATGATACAATTTAAACCCTTTAACATGGTTTATGATATTTATTCTGATATAGCCTTTGAATGCCTTAACATCTTCAACTCCTGGTATTTCCCCCCAAACCCTCTTTCTGTGTCCAACATAGAACTGTATCATAAAAGTACTATCAGAGCAGCTATTGTTGTGTTTTCTGAAACAGGAGTGGATGTGGTCACTTACATAAGATAACAATAGAACAGAATACAAGACGGGAAGATTATGCTGGTCAGGCCCTTTGAAGGAAATTCTGATGATAAGCCAATAAGCAGAGAAAGCCACAATAGGATCTAGAACAAAAGAACAAGATCTAAAGTTCTCAGCAACAATGGCCCTGGATAAGGTGCTGGCCTAGAGCTATACGTTTAGATCCAATGGGCATTGTGGGAGGATTAACAGAACAAGGAGATAGTTTGGGTTGGGAACGGCTGGCTGGTCAACAAAACAGGCCAATGTAGTTCCGGATAGTTTCGAGGATGCGAGTAATACTACTTCACAACATCGGCGAGTGTTTGTGTGTGCCTACCCAGTGTCACAGTCATTCTAAAACCGCGAGAAACGAATAGTAAGATAGAGCCCTTATCGTTGAGAAGAACTTGGGACTTCTCTGAGCCACAATTCTCTCTTCAGGTGCTAGATGTTTTCTGTGCATTGATTCCCTTCAGTTTACTAAACACGCTGTGAGTTGAACAGTGTTTGTTTTGTCTTAATTTGTGAGCTTCCTTTCAAGGAGTTTAGTTTTAAATGTCAGAGCGAGCAGTCGATGTGAGCGACGTCATCACGGGAGCCGATATCTGGAAATGATTCCGAAGTGATAGCTTTGCCCACCCACTATCGTTCCCCTCAAACGCCCTGTACACCCGAGGAGCTGGCTTTCCGGTCTTATTGCAGTGCCACCACCTGCACACAGTCTCTCCTGATGCCACCAAAGCCACGGAGGGTCTCCTTTGGAAGCCTCAATTGCCCAGTTTGTCCATCTCATGTCCTGTAGTGATTTTTCAATTTTGGTTACTTGTAAGTTTGAATAGCTATCTGACAGTTAATAAGTTCCTTAAGAGCTCTGTATCCTTCATCATACCCTGACTTTGCATCTTGCATAAAGTTTTCAGGGAGGTGGGGATGGCTGGGGGGGGGGGGGGGGGGGAGGCCAGGGGGATGGAGCCAACTGTACTTGAATAACAATAAAAAAATATGAAAAACATTTTTAAAAACAAAGTTTTCAGATAATATGTGGTAAAATGAATGGTATGAAACTTTTCCATTTCAGGCTATTGAAGGTGTGGCAACACCTATTTACCAGTTTTATTAATTTTACTAAAATTCTATAATAAAGATAATAATGTCTTTCCAAGAATTACACTTTGCAGGGTCAGAAGATTAAACTGCATGAAATTTAACAATTAGCAGCTTCGTTTCAGTTTGCAATGCTAACTGCATTGTTGACAGTGACAGTCAATGAAACAACATCAAATCCTATGTATTTAGTTGTATCACGCTTGTTACTTCCAGTGTGAATGCAAACTAAATATCAGTGACACATTTGTTACAGGCGCAATGATTTTTTTTTGCACCCAAGAGCACATCATACGTTTTGAAATCTGACTGGTATGACGTTCCTCTTTCTCAGAGGTGTGTTTTGCCTCTGTCTCATAGAATCTGATAGAATGGGAAAATGTTCAAGAGATTAACATATCTTTAGCAGCTGTGACCCAATCCATTTCACTACTTTCCCTTTATTTAGGGGACCAAACAATTTTTGAGATAGGAAGAAAAATATTGTTCTGTCCAAAGCCTAAGAATGACCTACAGTGCAACATTTTGTTTGAAGGATTTTGGGACTATTTTAGTAAGCCCGCCAGCCCAGCAGAACACATCCCCTGGCTCATTTCGTAGCATGGTACAAAGCACCTTCCTTCTTTTTAATGTTTCAGTGTAAACTACTACAAAGAAACTACATAGCAAGTGCCAAGGAAGATTGGCCCCATTATATTAAAAAGTTTTTGACAAGGAAGCCTGCCCCAGCCCCTGCAGCAGTCAGTAGCGACGTCTGCTGCCAATCCTTCTACCCAATGTGGTGGGAACACAATGAAAGCCCATCCGCCACAACAGAATGGTCACAAAGAACCCACACGCCTAGGCCACAGGTACAGCTAATTTTTGTGTGTTACTTTTCCGTATGTTTTCACCCTTCTTCCTGTCTCAAATTCTTTTTTTCTCTATGTTCCAATTTTCCACCTAACTTTTCTCTTTTCTATTTCCTGCCTCCTACTCTAAGTCTGTTCCCAACTATAAATTCCATTATTCGTCTTTCCATTCTTCTCTTTTCCTTGATGCTTTCTTCCAGCCAATGAGATGCTCCTGGTCTATCAGGAATGACTTGAACGAGCTCGCACATGGGGAGAGGAGCCATCTTTGTGGCCTGCAGACTAGCAGCTGCCCGAGGGCATGGACCAGGCAGCATTATCTCACTGTTTCTGTATTTTGAAAGCAGACTGGCGAGAACCATATCAGGAAAGTCTCGTAAGTGCTAGGGAAGACAATGAATATTGTTAAACAATCTGGTGGCGTGATCAAATGTACATTTAGAAGTTTCATTACTTTAGCAATGTCCAAAAAATTAGAGGTATTACAGTGACAAACAGGGAGATATACGAGCATTATTTAAAATATTTTCACATTAAAGAAGTAGGAAGAGCCAAGTTTCCACACTGAGGCAATACTGGTTAAGATGAGAAGGTAGGAGTCTCAATTTGCCATTTGCTGGTTTGGAAGGGTGGGAATGAAAGAGACAACTGGAGACTCAGAAGTAGAGAGACATTTTTAGTTTGCCATGGAATCAATGACGAAACAGATGCCTAAGCCATAATCCCCCAACCAAGCACATACTGTGCTCACACCATATAAACAGTCGTTAGACAAAACCACTCTGGGACCGCGTCTAAGACAAGGCAGAGTCAAGGTTACTCTATAACCATGAAAATACTAAACACCCCCCTGTCCCAAGTAATGGGAGTGCCCGCTCTTTACCAATGCTGACTTGAACTTCTCTTTAATTATCCTGCTTCCCAGGTAAAAACTTCCAGGATTCATCATTTCTGACTTGCTTTCTGACAGCACGCAGTTCAGAACTGTTTCCCATGGTGCCTCTGGTGTACATTCTCCCGAGCCACAGCAAACTAAATAAATCTAACTGTGTTTGGCTGCAGGTATATTCTTTGTGGCCTGGCCTTTGTCTGCTAAGCATCAAGAGGAACATCCAGTTGGAGATCCTTGATAGGTTTCAGGATATGTGGGAAGGGACTCAGCAGAGAGAACTTGATATATGGTTGATATTTGATACTGAAGAATCTAATGAGATTTCCCACAGAGAGGATGTAGAGAGAAGGGACCTGACAAGATCCTACGGGCTCCCTATATTTTAGGGATAGATAGAGGAGAGGTGATCAAAAAGAATTTTAAAAGATTCTCAATGTCAGATGTGCAAGAAAAAAGAGTGTTCTGAGAAGGAAGGAGTACCACATAAAATGTCAAGTGACACAGAAATAATTGCGGGTAATAGGAACTGAAATATATCCAATCAATAAGCCAATTAGAAGATCAGTTCAGTAGCATGAAGAAATTATTGTGATCAAACTGGATCATTTAAAGATTTTATTAGGATCGTCGTAATACCGTGAGAGAAACAAACAAGTGTGACTGTCCCTATTACCTGAAGGAACAGTCGGATCTGTGAATAGGGCTGGCTGAAGCGGGCATGATTTAATAGATTTCAAACTCAAAGTCTTCTAAGAAGCCCTGCATCTACACGACTTGATTCTGCTGTCACAAACACTGTGACTTCACAAGGCAATTACGTAAAAGCAAGCAGGTTATTTGTGACAAGTAACCACTTAATCCCCTATCATAACAGCAGGAGTAGGTCCAGGCAGATCCTGTAACATTTTATAAGAACAAAAGTATTTACAGCAATAATTAGAGCCTCTGAACTGTGCCAAGTGTTGTGACAAGTGTTTTGCATAGATCACGTTTCATCTTCAGAAAATCCAACGAAGTGGGGCTCTTTTTCTAGTTCTCAGAGTAGGGCATGGAAAGCTACAGAAGTTAAGTAACTAGCCCAAGTTCAAAGGTTGGATTCTGCCTCCAAAGCCTATGCCCTTTCCTTTGTGCCCTGCTGCAAGGGGAAGGGGATGTGGATGGACCTTAAAGTGAGGTATTGGGCCACCAGTGTCAGGGCCCTGACTTACGGGTTGCAGACTGTCTGCCTATAAGGAATGACAGAGGGGGCATGGATGGCAACAAAAGAAGTCATACTATGTGACAGCATTTTAAGTGACCTGAGCACCTGACCTGTGTCCTATTCTTTCTTACTTTGTCACACCAGATACAGTGTCTGGCACAGAGTAGATACTCAGTTTATAAATTCATCTAAGTTAGCCAAGGGCCCCACTTGGTTGCAACACTAGGAATAAATTTTATGTATGTTTAATCCCATCTTGTCATCTACTTCTTGGAGGACCTAAACTAGCTCATGGAGCATCCCCGACGCCTAGAGCTTGTCTTGCCTCTTTGTCTTCCCAGATACATTGTCATCTCCCCTCTCTTAGGACATCACCATGGTGACTCAAACACAATGAAGGAGAGGTATTCCATTATCGCTCACATCTGAGTGTCCCAACACTCCTCTCCATATTAAGTCCAGAGCACCTCCTCTCTGCAACTTCTACTTATTGGTCATATAATGTTATTCCCTCGTTCACATGTATTTCTCCATTTGGACAATGGATTGGCTCGCTACCAGGTGCCCTGACCAGAGCTCGCATTTTAATTATATTATCTTTTTTAATATACGTCCTGTGACTTCAGATGGGTACATTTGCATTACAGGTGAGAATAAAACAAAACAAGCTTACAAAACTTTTAAAGCTCACAACTTTTAGGGATTTGGATGGAGAACACATAGTTTGTAAGTGCCGGAACCCACATTCAAATCCAGATATGTCTCTCTCAAAGACTATGTTTAGCCTTGCATCTAGAATTAAGTTCTGATTCCTGATGCTAAAGCTCCGAGTACCCAAAGAGCCAGGGTTCCCAGACAGCCTGCGCTTTCTGTCCCTTGCAGAGATGTTATAACTTCCCAGAGGAGACCAGTCATAATGTAATTGGATGGTAATGTCAGATAGTAAAATAATTTCGAATCTGCCTGCTGCTGCTTGCCACACTCACAAACCAGGAGGAGTCCCTTCCTCGGGATATTTGCAGTCTAATAGCAAAGGCAAATAAAGGACAAACTGATAGTAATTATAAAAATAACATCATAGCAATAATAACAGTTCATATGTATAAAATATTTATTGTGTCCTAGGTACTCTTAAAATTGCTATGCACGTTTTATCTTATTTAGCCTTTGTACAGTAACCCATGAGGTTGGGACTGTATCATCTCTACTTTATTAATAAATAAACCAAAACACAGAGTGGTGGAGGAATTCATCCAAGGTTGCATAGCCTGTAGAAGAGCTGACCTCCACTCTTGGGCAATGTGACCCCACAGGCTGCCTGCCCCGCCACCGCTCTCAGGTGCCTCCCACAGCGAGGAGAGCTACCACACAGACGTCATGGGGATGTTTGCAGAATGCATGGGAGGGACACCTCATCCAGACTGGCATCGACCTGCACCAAAGGCAGATAGGCGGGGAAGCACTAGACTACCCTCCTATTATCCCTTTTACAAATTAAAAAACCCATGATTTCTTATGACACTAAAAATCTTCCCTGTAATGAAGGACTTGGCTTGGTCGACTTTTCTTATTTAAATGACAGGTCAAAACCTTTCCATTCTAGCTAATGGAGGCAGATTCAGCAGACCCAAGGATTTCTGGAGGATAATGATGAGGCGCTGGGCTCCGTTCACCGGAGTCACTGCCTGGAGGTTTTAACTGCCAGGCCATCGTTTAATAACTGGGAGAGCAGAGGCACTTCAGTTATTTTTAACCTGCCATCTCGACTCATTTTAAACCTTTTTAATCAGGAGAAGTTTCCCTAAGTGTTACGGCCCTCTGAAAACACAAGCAGAAAGGCTGGAGCCGGGGTGGCCTGGGGCATCAGTGGACACACTGTTTCCAGCAGAGAAGTAAACTGACCCAAGCGAGGGCAACAAACAATCAGAACTTGCAGACTTCAAAGAGGCAAAAGTGCCAGCCAAGAGCTGTCCTGCTTTCTCATGATTTCTGCAGGTTTAACGAGATGGGAAACAGAGAAGGATGTTAAAATGTTTGCAGATGGATGTCGAGATGGACCGCGTGAGCTGGTATCCCTGAGTCTTTCCGGGGGAATCCTTTTACATCTACTTCTCTTGGATGGGAAGACAGAGGACTAAGTGTTTCTGGCTTTCTGAGCTTTTACCTCCAGTCAGTCTGAATAACAGGCAAAACATGTTTCCATACAGAAAACACAAAGAACATTCTCTAGAAAGGGACATGTACAAAACAAGGCAGACAAAGACCTCCTTCAGTGACTCATTCATTGGTTCACTCACTAATTCATTTGAATACCTAGTGAATGTCTACATTGTACAGAGCACTGGAACACAGGGGTCAGTGAACCCTCCAACCCTGTCTCCAGGAAGTACACAGTCAGATAAGGAAGAATAACATACAGACAGGACTACAAGGCAAGGGAGCCAGTAGAAGGCGCAGGGAATAGGAGAGCACAGAGCAGAGGGCATGAAACCAGCCTTAGCATGCTAGCTCTCCCAGAGAAAGGGGGCTTTGGTTTACAGTTCGGATTGGAGACAGTTGGCTGAAGAAAGGGAGAAACTATCCCAGAAAGAGAAATGTACAGAAAGACACCTTCAGGGAAATTCCAGTAGTTTGGTAGAATGCAAGGATGGAAGATGAGAGATTTTTTTTTTCCTTACCAAGAGTCATACTAGTGAGTAATTACCCTAAATGAATTAACTGCCTCAGTATCATTCACTTCACCTTCAGTGGCTTCTGCGCATCCATTCTGCTGCTCCTTCCCATGGAAATTATCTTTTACTCACTTTCCCTAAAGCAAGCATTTCTCAAGGATATCTTTTAGGCTTTTCTACAACATTG
The DNA here is from genome assembly GCA_004026765.1 of Micronycteris hirsuta. Lineage (NCBI taxonomy): Eukaryota > Metazoa > Chordata > Mammalia > Chiroptera > Phyllostomidae > Micronycteris > Micronycteris hirsuta. The sequence continues at coordinate 40,227 of PVJI01004896.1, forward strand.
TATGTATGTGTTTAATTAAAACACTGACTTTAAGAAAGAAGAAAATAGAAAAACAGAGACATTTATTGTACACCTAATGTGGACGATGACCCTGAAGGTTTATACAATTATCTAATACTCATGGATCTATTAATTAATTCACTCCTGTGCCACACCCACCGCTCTCTAGATGCGGAATGCAAAAGTGGATATATATAAAACCAATTTGACTTAGCATAATAAATATAACAATAGAAATATGTTTGCACCATAAAGATTATTCAAAGGAATGAGGGATGGTTAAGAAAAAGAGATATTTAAGCTGGATTTCACAGAGGAATAGAAAGTAATGAAAATAAGGAAATGCCACATAGAGAGATTTTTTGGGCCTAGGGATATGCATATACAAAATAATTAGTTCAATTGACAAGGTTAGAATTAAACGAACATATATAGAGAAAAAATTAGAGTTGCAAGCAATAACTAGATTGTGAAAAAGTTTGCATATCATAAAAAGCCACCTAGACTTTATTGTGAGTTTTATAGGTACAGTGAGGGGGTAGGAGACACGCCAAGTACGCAGCTGGGAAGAACACAGTCTGGAATAGGTGTGAGACAAATTGGAAAGGAGGGCGAGACCAGACGAGAGGAAACCAACCAGAAGGTCATTCCAATTTTTCAGGTGGAATGTGGCAAGAGTCTGGTCTAACGTAATGGCATAAAAAATGAGCAAATCACAGCCTTCAAAGAAATTTCGTGGATAGAATTGCAAAAGTCTTATTGACCAATTAGATGTGAGGGATGGAAAACAGGATGGAGTTAAAGACGACTTCTGAGATTTGGGCTTCAGAGAAAAAGTGAAACTACATAGTATAACCACTTCTCACCCCCTCTCCTTTTTATCTCAAGAACAGGGAGATGCAGAGAAGTCAATTAGTTCTCCTAATGCAGGGGTGTCGAACTCATTTTCACCACGGGCTACATCAGCTTCGCAGTTGCCTTCAAAAGGCAGAAACAATTTTAGGACTGTATAAATGTGACTACTCCTTAACTGGTAAGGAGTTGAAATTACATTTGGCCCTTTGAAAGCAACCAAGAGGCTGATGTGGCCCCCGGTGAAAATGAGTTTGACACCATATCCCATAACTACTTAGTGGCCAATTTGGGATTCAAACTACATCTTGCTGACTAAAATCACGCTTCCCCTGAGGCGTTCGGTAGATAGGTATTCTAGAGTTAGGGAGTAGGCACAGAGTGAGGGGAGAAATGCTAAACCACCAACCCCATCAGACCATCTGAAGAGTAAAGGGCAGAATAAAAATAATAAAAAGTGTCAGGGGAAGAGAAGAAGTACCTGGAGCCTGTCCATTACTTTCATTTCCTATATGTACAGTCTGGATTCTTCTGAATTACCCACTAGCAGTCTAACGCAACTTTTCTGTTTTGACCCTCCTCATTCATAGTCTCTCAACACAACATTAATCCATACTACCTAGAATTTAAAATATAATTAGAAGTAACACACTAATTATTACTGCCTCAAATACGTTGAATAATGCAAGCGGTACCATCTTTTCCCTGCTATGCAAACCATCTGTCCTCTCCTAGTCCCCCTCCCCTTCTCATGTCCAGAAATTTTCAACCCATCACAGAAGCCTTGCTGCTCAGCTAAAGGTCATTTGAGAATTCTTTCTATCAAAATAAGAAAATGAGATAAGAGGAAAGTGTAAGTTATAAATGAAGACCCTTTAAAGCTCACACATATTTCTAGGTAACAAAATGAAGTCATTAATCCATGAGGACTTCATCCATTTATCTCTCTCTTCTAGTCTCAGTTCATAAACACACATTTTCTGTTACACTCCCAATGCATTTGTTGGAAGGGGGAGGTGAGAGATGAATTAAAAGAACACCCACTCGATAATTCCTGACCTTTCCTTTAGCATGACAGTTTTATCAGTCAAGCAGAGAGATAATATGATGAGGATAAAAAGCTAATATTCTCTCCCAGTGAAAAAGAATCAATGACACTTTCACCCACAGCTTTATTGAAAAATAGATGATAATGGTTCAAGCACATCTACCAGAGTGAGCTGCTTGAAGCTACATTTAGCAAACTTCTTAGAAGATGAAATACAACTGAAACTGTTGGGAAGACCACAAAAGTGGTATGGGAATATTTCTTAAAATGAATGCAATAAGCCCGTTTCCCCCCAGCCCAAAGAGGAGCAATGAAGTGCCGTTTATGGAAAAGGAGAATGAAAGCTGTAAATTGCTTGAGCTCACTGCATTTCACAGCAAACACTCTGGTTTGGTGATCCTAACAGTTTTAGCCCTTGGGGAGACCAGCTCCAACTTCTGGACTGTATCTATTAAACCAGGGAGAGAAGAGCAACACAGTCACCTATCAAACTTTTATTATCGATAACAACTGGAACTTTTAAAGATGATGGATATTAGAATAGGATATTCTCATCTCCGCAGGAGAGATTCAAAAACATTCTTCCCTTGAGATGCCTAGTTAATTTACCTCATTCTCATTGGTCAGAATGCAAAATACTGACTGGGCTGCATTCCTGAATGAGCTTTAAATAAAACTGCTTTGTCATATTTCTTCTGATACTGACAAATGCGTAGGTTCTCCAAAGCAGAACACTCTGAGGTTGGGTCTGGGTTTTGGGAAGGGAAATTGTTAATCAGAACTTGTGCTATTCCAGATTGACAGAGATCTGCATTGGAGTTTGGTCTAAAGATTCGATAATATTAGACATTTAGACTAATCTCACTGTTTTCTTATGCATGTTCAGAGACTTGAATGGGCCAAAGAAGATCCAAGAGTCTTACCTTAGGATTTCTGAAATGTTCTCATTGCCTTAATTTTTTTTAATTCTTAAAAGGATTTTTTTTTTAATTTTTTTAGAGAGAGAGGGAAGGGAAGGAGAAAGAGAGGGAGAGAAACATCAATGTGTGGTTGCTTCTCACCCACCTTCTACTGGGAACCTGGCCTGCAACCCAGGCATGCGCCCTGACTGGGAATCAAACAAGTGACCCTTTGGTTCGCAGGCCCATGCTCAATGCACTGAGCCACACTACCCAGGGCAGGTTCTCATTTTCTAATCAATTGTAAGCCTGGTCTGTCCTGTCTCTCTTCCTGGATGTGTATCCCTTCCTATTGGATTTCTCTATCTTGAAGAAGGGCCCCTGGCCTCTTTTATCATCCCAAGTTCATGAGAATAGGAAAAGCCCAAAAGCCTGATCTTCAATAAAGAATATATGAAAAGAAGGCTCACCGAAGTCTCAAGAGCTTCTAACTCCCCCAAGCACATAAAGAAAGCGCCCTGGTGACACCATGGTCAGGACTGGCTACACAATTTTCAGTGTCCAGTGCAAAATGAAAATGCAAGTTACCTTGTTCAGAAATGATTAAGACTTTCAAGGTAATGACAGCAGAGCATTAAACCAAGTTCTCAGATGTCACATACCCATGAAGCATGGCTTAATAACACCCAGGCCTTGACCTTCACCAACAAGTCTCCGTGGGGCCTGGGCTAAGGGATGGAAGAACTTTGCACACGTCATCAGTTTGGAACATGTCACTTAACAACCCACTGCCTTGGGTTCTCTTTTCTGACAAACAAGAGCTCTACCAGTGATCATCCAGAATTGAGGCTGTTTGGGAAAGGGGGAATGTCAGCAGGTTATCATAATAACTGAGTATCTTCACTAAAAGGATTCTCACATCCTTCACCCTGTTCCTATGTATCTGCCTGGCACTGATGATCTACATAGTGCAAATCCTCAATAACTTCATGAATATCGCTCTGAGGTTGACTTTTAATACTTGTGAAATGAATCGGCACATGTTTCTATTGGATTTGGTACATAGTCACACTCTAAGTCAAAAATCACCTTTTATTCCATTTTTGTCTCAAATTTGATTTATGTCATGCAGTCGTGTTCTTTATATTATTATTTACACACTCAAACTACACAGACTATCACTAAAATAAAATGCAGTGCTTTTTTTGCCATATTATAATATTTTCTACAGTTAGGGCCACCTTGGTATCAATTCAATCAATTATTTGATAGAAAAAATAACATTGTACTCTATGTTCAGGCCACCTTATTCTGTTCGCTTTATTCAAGCCAGCCCTGCACTCACCCATGTTCTTGCTCAGACTGCGTGCCTCGTCTTCAGAAAGTACCATTGAAGGCTCCTTCCTCTGAAACTAACGCTGCTCCTTCCACCTCGCCTGCCCCACCGTTTGCATATTCCTCACACTTCCAAAGATCCAGTGAGTTATAACACCAACCCCAGTTCACCCATCCACACCCCACCAAGGGTGTCCAACCTTTTGGTGTCTCTGGGCCACACTGGAAGAAGAGCTGTCTTGGGCCACACATCAAATACACAAACACTAAGGAAAAGTGATGAGCAAAAAAAGGTTTTAAGAAAATGTATGATTTTGTGTTGGGCTGCGGGCATCCACAGCCATCCTGGGCCTCACGCAGCCCGCGGGTCGCAGGTTGGGTACCCCTGCACCTAAACCAAGGCCCCAAACAAATGAGATTATTGCAGGACCTAATAATCTAAGTACAGATCTTTTAAAATATAGTCAACACTTCCTGAGCCCTCATAGTGTTTCCAGAACATAAATTATAATCTAGACCAGTACCCAAAATGCCCACCAGAGTTCCAGCATTCCTTAAATCCCTCCATGAAAAAGTTAGCTGCTGCAAAGTCATCCTGAAATACATGTCTCTTCACTGCAGACACTTTGTCAGGAACATGTGTAAAGGACACACGGACAAAGCCAAAGGGGGCAGGATCAAGGGTGGGAAGTGGGGGTTGCTGGGGTGGGGGGATTGGTAGGGGGAAAATGAAGACAATTGTACTTGAACAACGGTGAAAAAAAAAAGTGGAAAAAAAAGAATCGTCAACATGTTCACGTTCATTCTGAATCTCAAGGAAAGGACTCTTGTAGAGCATGTTTCCAAGGCAACTTTTTTAGCAGCTTCCCCAATCTTCCCCCTTCTACAACAAAACATACCTGATTACATCCCTCAAAACCTACTTTAGAAATACTGACTGGGCCGCACACTAGTGCCATCAGCTACAGAACGGATCCCTAGAAAAAAAGGATGTAAAAAAAAAAAAGACAGGTTTCATTTTGTACGTGATTTAATGGTTCCAGTTGAGCAGAGTCTGTTACCTAGAAACTTAAAATCCATCTAGGAGAAATCCCCTGGCAAGAGTTTGCGACACTCTTAAGCAGACTGTCTTAAGCAGACTGTCTTGAAGTGGGGTATCTGAACAATGCTTGTCTTTTTACTAAACATAGATATTTGCAACGATGCAAATACACAGAGATGGCGTACCGGTACTTCCTGAAAACTCTGGTCTACCCTTCGGGTCCATTGTAAGCCCCCACATTTTTCACCAGCTGTAACTTTTTACCTCCCATTTCTAGTGTCACCATCCAGCAGCAAGCCTCCGACCCTCCTACATGATGGTCACAACAGGCTGCCGAGAGCTGTCATGGACTTGTTCTCGCTCCAGCCTCACGTTCTCTCATCTGTTTTTCTCTGACCAGAGGGCAACTTCAAAGAACACTTGGCCTTTTGTTGATTTAAAAAAAATATATTTCCAAAGCCATCCTTTCAGAAACCCAAAGAGAATAAAACATCCTTTGTCATGTGCCTCTTCTAACTTTGCTGTCTTTAGCTTTTGATTCCTCTGGGTTGTCGGGAATTGTTATGCCTCCGTTAGTAGGAGCCATTTCTATCACTTATTTTCTGTGATTCTATTTAGGAAACTTTCACACGTGGCACAGGAAAATCAATCTTCTGTGAATTTCTGCTGCTCTGAACACATAACATTCAGGAATTTTCTTCTATGTTTTGCTCATAACCAATGTCCCTGTTTTAAGTAAATTATCTGCTTTTCAGAATAAACTTTAGAAGTTCTTTTAAAAACAAGGATACTAAATAATATTTTTGGTTATATATGCTACAAAGATCCTATATAGCTTGTGAATTCCTGCTTAACCTTATTTTATGATGTCTTTTTGAGATGAATTGAAGGCAATGGTCTTAGGACATACCATCTTTTTCCTTCGTGGGGGCAGTGTGTGTGTGTGTGTGTGTGTGTGTGTGTGTGTGTGTGTGTGTGTGTCTGTCCTGTTAAAGAAATCTTTTCCACCTCAGGACCATCACAATACTCTCCTATGGTTTCTGCAAACAATTGGACCTATACTTTACTGAAATGTATTTGGGTGTAGAGCATGAAGTGAGGATGTGTATGTGGACTACAGAGATAACCACTGTTCGTAGACAATTTATGGAGTGCTATATTCTGTGGAACGTATCTGTCACACATCAAACTCTCATCTGTACCTGGGTCTGTTGCTGGCTGCTCTGTTCTATTTGCCCTTTAAGCAATACCCACTGAGCTAATTAATATGCAATTAAATCAATTCTTAATAACTAGCAGAAAAAAGTCCTATCTTTTTATGTTTTTTTTAGTTCAAAATGTAAAAGCTACTGATCGTTCTTTGTTTTTCATATTATTTTTAATATGATTTTGTCAAGGGCCAGAAAAAAGAAACTTTTCAGGTTTTATATGTGACTCTTAAGAAGAACCTGTAAACTAAAAGTTCCAAAACACATTTTTAAAAGGAGAGTAAAAAGTGTCAACAATCTAAAACTAGATTAAGTTTGAATGAAGTTAGTTTTATTGAAATATCTGACAAAGTTTAATGTAAATGTATCACAGGTGCTTACAGAAAAATGAATAAATGTTTTCATTAGAAAATAAAAAAGATAAACAAGGCCAGATGAATATGAAAAGGTTTAATAAAAAAGCTAGATGTATAAAAGATTACTACAGAAAAAGTTAAAAGTTAAAATTCCCAATATATAAAATTTCTAGCCAAGAATCAATAATGATTTATCATAGTAAAAAATGTAACTGAGAAATACGTACAAAATGTATTTCAGGAAAACAGATTTAGAAAATATGAAAGTGAAGAGTTATAATAGATAAACTAGGAATCTCCAGTCCATAAGTAATTGGAATTCTAGAAGAACAGAATAAAGGGAAGAAGTAAAAAAAAAAAAAAAAGTTTAAGATGTCTTATAATCGAAGAAAGGTATGCATGCTTAAATAAAAAATGTCATATTAGTACAGATGGGGATGGGTGGGGTTGGGGAGAGTGGTGGGGGGAAGTAGAGACAACTTCACTTGAACAATAATAATAAAAAAGAAACTCCATACCCAAAACATCTCAGTGAAATTGTATAATATCATCTCACAGAGAAAATCTTAAGCATTCAAAGAGAGAAGGACATATTAAAAAGCACATAAATGATAGCTGCAGTAAAAGCAGATCACTCGCCAGCAACAAGAGATGTCAGGAGAAACTGTACTAAGGGAAAATAACTCTTAAGGGAGAATCTTACATTCAGTTTAACTGTTGTTCAAGGGAAAAATAAAGATACAAAACAAAGACAGAGATTTTTCCACCCATAATGGGCAAATACATGGAAAGGTATACTTTAACAAAAAGATGGAACCCAGAAGGAGGTGTGGGATGTGTGTGGCACTCACCCCAGTCCTGGGTGCTGAGCTCTTCTGGCCTCGATCCCCCCGTATTTGGTTGCCACCAGACTAAAGGAAATGATACTACAATTATAAGGAACTAGCAGTTAACCATCAAATCCCTAGGATTTTATTACTTTTTTTCCCTCCCTCTCTCCAGCATTTTACATATTTGATCATTTTCTCCTAACATAAACTTCCTCCTATCTTGGAATAGCATCATCCAAAGTGGAATAGCGTCACCACAATGGGGCATAACAGAAAAAGCACACGTTTTGAACTCAAACAGACCTACCTTCAAATGCTAAATACCAGTTACTATTCATTTGATAACAAAGTTAATTAAACATCTTTAGACTCAGTCCTATATAAGATTCTAGTTCAATGCTTGGTTCATCGCTAAGTATTTAATAAATTGTATGTATTGTGTTCCTTCCAAGCCCTCTTTCAACTGTGAATTTTCGCAATGTCAGTGTAACTTTTGGAGATGCTTTCTCTGTATATTCTACCTGAGAAGTCTTAATCTATGCCTATGCCTTCAACCATCACGTCTATATTAAGTGACTCTGTCCCATATCTGAGTTTTAGACCACATTTCTATTTATCTACTATAAATATCCACACAGATGATTACTTAATACTTGAAATTCAAAGTTCTTAAAATACAAATATCTCTCCAGGAGAAGTATATTATGTAAACTATCTGTGCTGTGCCTGAAAAAATAGGCGCCAGAATTATGTTCGCTCCATTCATAGGTGTTAGTTTAGTTTTTATCATCCACACGAAAAGTCACACTTAGTTTCCGTATATCTGTCATCAGCACCATGGTCACAGAGGTATAACGTGGGGTCAAAAGTGAGGCCCTTTCCCTTTTGCTGTGAGCACCAGTTGCCAGGATCTACTACGTCCTCTGTTGCCACCAGACTCCCCTGAATCCATGATCTTCTCTCTGATTTGAACTGGCAGCTGCATGTGAGACTTACTGCATTTACCCCCCGGCTTGCTCTTCTTTCCGTTTCTTCCCCCACCTCTCCATCCTTCACACTGCAATCACTTTAATTTTCCCAAACATCTACTTTTTGCCATGTGAATCCCTTGCTCAAACTCATTCATATTTCATCAATCGGTCAAGGGCATTTCAAACTCCTTAGCCTGCCTGATATTCATGCCCTTCTGTTAATTGTCCACATCTGAACTTCCCAGTATTACACTGCAACCATTCCCTAAACAAGAACTCTCATTGTCCCTAATATTTTTCTATTCCTCACTCTTTAAGTACCCTACTATTACCTCTACCTGCAGCCCTGACTCTGTCTCCCTATGTGTGCGAACTGCCAGGAAGGTAATGATGAATAAGCCACTTGATGAATTCACATATTTTGGTAGAGAGCAGAAGACATAAAAACAATCAGATAAATCATAATAAAGTAGAAAATATGTTAAAACCAATGTATAATCCAAGTGTTGCAAAACTCTATAGCCAATGGGAAAGACAAAGTCTGCATAAAAAATATATATATATATATAAATGCTATGCATTGCTTATTTCTATCAATTAAGCAGGACAAAACAGAGACATGCAAGTAAAGTTATCATAGTGGTACCTAACAGGTCAGTATTAATTAATAAAAAGTCCTAGTGATAGAATACAGAGTACGGCAAAAGTAGGTTTACAGTTGTGAGTTTGCAAAACACAGTTCATTCCTGTATTATTATTTATTAATTATTGTACTATTTTCCATACGCACAGCTGTAAACATACTTTTGCCCCACTCTGTATTCTTAAAGGCAAGGTAACTTAAAATTCTTCAGTTTTCATTGTGTCAAAATTAACATATCTGGAGATGCTGAGTTATTCAGCAGGCAATGTATTCCACACTACAATGCAGATGCAGAAATACTTTTGTTTTGCTCTTTCCTATACGGTCTGTACAAAAGCCAACAGCAAAGCACTAACACCTTTTACTGAACACTCGTTCCACATCACTTTTCATATAAAATCACGTCAGTTGAGAACCACTGCTCCGGGTGAAGAAACTATTCATCAGAATTTTATTTGAGCAAAGTCGCAGAGCCAGTGGATGTTTGAGATATGATGTGCATCAGAGTACATGCCCAATTTTTTATCGTGTTCAGCACCTATTCAAAAGTTACGGAGCACTGCTAAAAAAGCACGTAAAGGGAAATGTTTAAAGTAGGAAGAGCTAAAGCCAAAAAACATTTAAGATAAATAAGCTAAGCCTTCAACTCAAGAAGTTAATAAAACCAAATTAAAAAGAGAGTTGGAAGGGTAAGATAAAATTAAAGGACAGAAATCTGTGAAATATAGATCAAACAAAACAGTAGAGAAAGTTAAGCAAATCAAAATAGTTCTGCAAGAACAGAACATTATACAGATAGATATAGATATATAGATATATAGATGTATATGTAGTCTGTCCAGAAGGTATCCAGCCATGTACTATGAAAAATAGAGACCTTTATTGAAGAAGATACAAGATATAAGAAATACTGTACATAAGACAATGATGCCTCAGTTCCCTTCAAAGTAGGCATCTTGGGACCTCACACAGTTCTCCCAATTGCCATCAGCTGCCCGATCATATTTTCCTGAATCTCACTGATGATCTCCCTTTCAAAGGTGATTTTCATTCTGGGAAAAGCCAGAAGTCACAGGGCACCAAATCTGGGTTATAGGCGGCTGTGTCACCTGGTTGACTTGATGTTTTGCCAAAAAACTGCAGAAGAAGTGATGCGTGAGCAGGCACACTGTCATGATGAAGCTGCCAATCACCAGTTTCCCATCGCTGTGGCCTTCTGAATCATCTGAATAGTTTCCATGGAGAAATGGTCAAGCTTAATGCAAAATTTGATGCAGATTCGTTTCTCTACTCGCTCAGTCATTTTGAATGCAAGGGCCACACAGCACACATGCTCACTCAATGGCATCTACCACCCCCACTGACTAGTACAGTGAAGTTGTCATTGATCATTCATGTGCATTCCAGCCCACTCTCCTTGGCTGCCAGGCTACATTAATGTGGTGCAAACCGTTTTCATTATATTAACAATGGCTGGACTTTTTCCAGACAGGCATATATGTGTGTGTACACCTATTTGTGTGTATGTATAATGGTATATATATAAAAATACACATATTTACACACATATCTACATAATATGTATACAAAATCCTAAACAGAATATTAGTTAACTAAATCTAATAGTGGATTAAACATATAATACATTTTGATCAAGTAGTCTTATTTCAGAATTACAAAAATAGTTCCATCTTAAACGTCAAATTAAAAAATCTAACACCCATTTATGGCATATAAACAAACTATCAGAGGGCTAATAATATACATGAAAACATTTAACTTAATAGTGATTAAAAACCCCACCCTACATCCAGCAAAATAATTACTAAATAAATTTCAGATGCATTCCACTTAAGATGACAAAGCAAGGACGACCTCACACATTGCTATGGTTTAACACAATATCAGTTGTCTAAGTCAATGCTAAAAAATGGAAAACATGACAGAAGAGTTCAATTTGAAAGAAGGAAGTGAAACTCCTTATTAGTTGATCATTTCATCTTCTACATAGAAAACTCAATAGAAAAAACACAGGATTAAACTGACAGAGGAGTCCCTTACTATTGCTGGGTGTAAGATCAACTTAGAATAAATAATCCTCCACCATCAACACAACTCAACCAGAAAAGATGATATTATGTAACATAGAAACTATAACCATCAAAAGATATTAATAGTAACATGTGAAAATATATAGAAACTCATTAAAAATCATGAAAAGTCAAATTAAAACATAAGAGAGGGAATCAAGAGGAATATTTACATGCTACATATCTTGATTTGGTTGGTAGAACACAGCTTTATCCCTTTGTCAAACTCTGAGCTGCACATTTGAAACCTGTACTTTATGTTGTAGGCAAATATACCTCAATTTTAAAAAATGAGGAAAAAACAATAGATACAATATTAAATCTGTGAGTTTATGAAAGATTAAAAAAGTTGATAATATTGAGACCTAGCAAATGTGTAAACGAGAACTCTCATGTACTACTAGAAGTAATGTGAACTCATATAGCTAACCTAAAAATAATCCTGCAAGAATCAAATGAATTTAAGTGTGCATATGTACTACCAGAAATCCCTCACCTGAATAAATGAGTATATTCTAAATAAATAGTTTCAGAGATCTATAAAGATGCACACAGGTGGATATGTATTATAATACTGTTTTTTTTTTCATAGCAAAACACTGGAAGACACCAAGTTACCATCACTTATGAAAAAATAAAATGTGATAGATTTATATTATAGAAAACCACTATTGAGAAGTAAAGACTAGATATATAAACAGTAAGATAAATAGATCTAAACTCTTGTTTTAATCCTCACCCAAGGATATGATTATTGATTTTAGAAAGGGAAGAAGGGAGTAGGGAGTGAGAGAGAACTATCAGTGTGATAAACATGGATCAGTTGCCCCTGTACACGCCCCAGCCAATGATCAAACCCGCAACCTGGGCACGTGCCCTGACCAGAAAGCAAACCCACAACGTTTTGGTGTACGAGATGATACTCCCACCAACTGAGCCACCTGCAGGGCCTGAATACTTCTTTAAAAAGGAAGAGAGCCCTGGCTGGTGTAGCTCAGTGGATTGAGCATGGGCTGGGAACCAGAGGGTCCCGGTTCGATTCCCAGTCAGGGCACATGCCTGGGTTGCGGGCCAGGTCTCCAGCGAGGACCATGTCAGAGGCAACCATACATTGCTGTTTCTCTCCCTCTCTGTCTCCCTCCCGTCCCCTCTCTCTAAAAATAAAAATAAATAAATAAAATCTTAAAAAGAAAAGGAAGAGAGATGTGGGTCATAGCACAATGTCAATACTTTTGAAACAAACACAAAACAATATTCATCTTACTCAAGAGGTGTGCACATTTACAGACACATCAAACACATCAGTCAATGCTCAGAGTGGGCACAGGGAGCAGGAAAGGAGGAAAAAAGGGAAATAAAATAAAATAAAAGAGGAACCTTGACTAGACAAATATAATAATGTGCAGAAACTAAGGAGAATGAGAAACACCCCCTTCGGACTTGAATGCCAAAAACAGAAATATAACAGAAAAGAATGTGGCCAAGAGAAAGGACATGTGACCCATTTGTACAAGATTTCAAGCCCACGATCTTTTCCATTTTAACAGGCCAGTTTGCTCAAATATTTATAATTGTACCATGGTCTCTAAAACTATGTCCAAATGACATCTCTTTGGCTTGGAAATTGGTATCCTGTTTATCTACAACATTTGTGTGTAGCCACATTTTATGACACATGACTGAGAGAGACGGGCTGCCATAGAAAAAAAATCCTATAACCGTCTTTTTTAGCTTTGAGCAAGTAATAGAACTTCTGGAAAGTGATTGGCTTGAAAGAGATGCTCTTTCACCCTTCCTCTTCTTAAAATATCTTTATGTCCACAGACGGAACCCTGGGAAAATCCAGCAAAACCACCCTTAGCATTCACACACACTAACAAAGGAACACGCAGTTTGGCCAACAGTCAAGGAGCTCTTTCAGGACAAGAAAATACATGTGATTTCATCCTAACAAGTTAAGAAATCCAGCATAAGAGAATGTCAGAAGGACATTTTTGAAATATAAATAAGATTAATCTTGAATTCTTGTCAAAGTGACTGCTGCTATATATTAATAAAATAATTTTAAGATCAGAAAAAGTCTTGCTGGTCTGAACGTCTTTAGCCAAATATCCATTAATTCTCTCATTTAATAATGAGAATCTACCAATGCCAGGCATGGTTGTGGGTACTGGGGAGTCCAGCATTGCACAGACCTTGCCTCTGTGGATTTTCTAGTCTACAGGAAAAGAAGTACCAACCCAATTATGGCACAAGTAACAAATATAGTTAATTCCACTGTGATGCACGCTGTGGACAGGGCATTAAAAAATCTACAACAGCGGGTTCTTCCCTAGCTTGAGTGACATCAGAGAAAACCTCCCCTGTGGATGAAGCCAGAAGGGTAAGTATTAAGTGGCTGGCTGAAGAGATTGCACAGAAAGGAGGGAAATCTTTCAGAGATAGACGGTGACTGAAGGCCATGTAGGTAAGGGTGTTAGAAAACAATATAAAGAAAATGGACAACGATTAAAGAACTTTCAAAAGGAATGTGATATGATTAGATTTTCATTGTTCATTAAATTTCTCTTGCTGCTGTATGGAGAATAAATGCTATCTAGAGAGTGTTTTGTAGAAGAAAAGAATAAATGTAAATGAGATCGTTACAGAAATCCAGTTAAGAAATAACAGGATATATTAGGGGGGTAGCAATGGAGGAGGCAAGCGGTTCATGGATTTTAAATACTTACAGGAAATGGGATTTACCAGATTTGGGGTTTTGACTGGTTGGACAAGAGAAAGGAACAGAGAAATTAGGAATGATATCCCAGTTTCTATCTTGGAATTGGGTGGATTCATTCAATGAGATGAACGAGATTGGAAGAAGACAAGTTTCCTGCAAAGAGTAAAATAGCTCTGGAATCAAAAACATCCAATCTACAATCTATCTTAAATGCAGATTACAGAAACAAAGAATTAGTAAAGTAGCCACCCACCCACCTACAATGAAACCTCATATTAAGTACAGTGCTCCGTTCTCCGTTCTCCTCACGTTGAAAAGGGTGCCTCCCAACCACACCCTGTGGTCCCCTTTCTAGGTTTTCTGAGTAGGTCGCCTGGTTTCTCTCTGTTTTCTTTCTCTAGACTCTCACTGTCTACTACTCATCATCTTGGCATAGTCAAGTTCTCTTGCCCCAATCTGTTAACTTATCTATTCCTGCCCACTTATGCAATCTTTTTCTTCCTATCTGGTACTATTTAATCATGTTAGTTTTGCTAAGGCTGTTCCTCCTTTCTTCAAATTTTACTCATCTCTCTGAGAAAATGTGTCATCTCCTACAGATCTAAATTCCCAGAGACCTGAAGAAAAAAGAAGTCAGCAAAGTCCAACACAAGTACTGCTTGACTGTTGAAGTAGATGAGTCAGACACTTCTTAAACTCAAATATTTTTAAATATGGCAGTCTCATAGTGGAAATGAGACACGGTCATTTATATATGATGTTGCTACTTTGGGAAAATCACAATTATTACTGACATCCTCTGAAAAATGGCTTCTCTTGGGCCAGATATTAACTCTAGTGGAACAGATCTTCAACAGCAGTAAGTTCTTTTTTATAATGAGATCTCAACTTCAACTTTCTGCTAAGTCTCCTGGCTTGCAATTATACATGAACCACTGAGCTAGTTCCTGCTTTGCCCATACGCCTGTCACCAATTCACTCAGCAGTACTTTCACAAACCTAAAAAAAAAAAGTAATTTCTTTTAAAATCTTTTCATTTTTTCCTCAGTGGAAGAATTTCTTTCATTAAAAAAAATGCTTCTTATTGCAATAAAGTTCTCTGCTAAACAAAATATCCTACAAACAGTGCATGATTCAATGACATTGAAGGCTGCATTTTCTGTCTCCTAGGTAAACAGAAATCCTAATTGTGGCTCATCTGCCAGTATTTTACCCATTTCAGTTCTGACCTTTCCCTCAAATGCAGTACAGTTAACACTGATTATTCAGTAGCATACTGTGGATAAGTGATTCTCTACTCCTATATTTTGAATTGTGCAGATTTAGAGACTTCTAAGGGCATAAATACATCCCCGGAGACGGAATAGTGATTATGATCCCTAAGAGAGAAGAAAAACTACATATTTATTAATAAACAGCCTCCTATTTATACCTCAGGTATTAAATAAAATGTGTTAACAGTATAGGCCATGATTTGATTACAGAGATTAGAATGTAAAAATAGCGACGAAGCATCTGAGCACATGTGGAAGCAGAGGAAGTCACGGACGCTTGTGGGACCACAGAGATGTTGCCTTTGCTAAAATACAGGCCTTGCCTTTCAGGGGATGCCACCCACAGTGCAGATGCTGCAACCTGCAACACCTGTGACCCTGAGTGGTGAAATGCGAGCCGATGACTAATAAAGCAGATGAACAACGGGCATTTCCCCCTTCTTGCCTCATTCAGAGACTAACTGTTGGAAACTCTCTTCATTACCAAAAAAATATCTAACATTTCTCCCTATCTACATTTTTCTTTCCCCTCAGCACAAAAGATGCTCAGGTTCTTCCTAACTTGGAAAGAAAATCAACAAACGACAAAATTCCCTCCATTGATCCCTGAACCAACTACTTCAACCCTTTCTTTCTCTTCACAGTTTAGCTTCGTGAACGAGACTCTCCTTCCTCACTGTCTCACCCATGAACTCCTCCACCTACAGCAAACTCACTTCATCACCACAAAAACTATTCTTAGCAAACATTCCAGTGACTAATGTGACCATAGAGCTTATTATCCAAACCAGGGTGCTTTTGAGAGTGAAAAAAACACCATTAATAAACAAGCAAGCAAAATATAACCAGAGACAGTGAAATTAAGAACAAATTGACAGTAACCAGAGGGGAGGTGGGAGGGGATAATGGGGGGCGGGTTTTCAGGAACATGTATAAGGGACACGTGGACAAAACCAAAGGCGGGTAGAATCATGGGTGGGAAGTGGGGATGGTTGGGGTGGGGGGATGGTGAGGAGGAAATGAAGACAACTATACCTGAACAACAATTTTAAAAAGTTTTTAAAAATCACCAAAAAGAAAATTTAAAAAAAGGGAAAAAAAGAAAAAATAATACTGAAGCATCAACTTGGACTACCCTGAAGGAACTGGGTACACAGTCAAGACACACGAGACCTAGCAGTAAAATCTGGTGGACTGGTTTGTCCTGGAACTTTCTGCAAACACTGATTTTGTTGGCTGTTAACTCCTGTGTGCAGCTCCATCCTTATACAATGCTCCACTTTCTGGATTTCCTCCTAACCACTTCGTTTCCCCTCCATTATCCTTTGCAGGTTCTTCCTTTTGCTGTTATTTCTTCAGTGTTCATGTTCCTAAGGTATTGGCCCTGGACAATATTTCTCTTCTCATAATATGTGACACTTAGATATTATTCACTCTCTCACAGCTTCAGTTTTAATCTATGCCAATAACTCCTATGTCTGTGCTTCCAGCCTTATCTTTCCCTCTGAGCTCCAGGATCATATCGAAACTTCGCATTGGCATGTACTTTTTGATTAACCACAGTCATTTAGAAATTAATTGATTAAATCTAAAGTCCTCTCCTACCCTAAAAACTCATCTGTATTACATAGTTTGGTGAAACTATTATTCATCTGCCCGCATTCTCAAGCCATAAAAGTGAAGGACAATTGTATTAATCAGGGTAATTCTAGCTGCTATAAAAAATACAACTCAAAACCTCAAAGACTACACACACACACACACACACACACACACCTATACTATTTCTCACTCAGACTAGACTCAGTATAGATTAGTGGGGTCTCTGTTTCATTCAGTCATTTGAAGATTCGAGGTACTTTCATCTATAGATCTGCCATCTTATAAATATGGCTCTAAGGTCATCCTGACCTCATTCAGTCCTCTTCAGTTCTCCTGCCCACAATCACTTCTCTTTACACTCCATTGGAAAGAACTTTTCACATGGCTCCACCCAACTGCAAAATAATCAAGAAACATCGATGAACTCTGCACAAAGGAAGCAGAACTGGTTTGATGAACATCTAGCTGGTGTCCAGTTCATTATCTCCCTCTCTCCCTTCTTCTTCACTTCGTATCTAATCATTTACCTAGTCTTATGCATTCTTTCTCTTTGACACCTTAGATATAGGGCTCTTTTCTTATTCTATATTGCCAATTATTTATTTAAGATTCTTGAAATTCTTACCATGATTCGGCAGTTGCCCACCTCCGCTCTTTACTGATACAATGTTGAAGTTTCAAAGGTTGAATTAACCATATCTGGATGGAATCCTGAGTCCTCAAAATAAAATTCAAATTCTTCAGTCTGGAATAAAATACTCTTCACATTATAGGTACTGCCCACATATCTCATCATATTTCTCCTAACATGATGCACGAAAGTACTCAAGCCAACTGTAGACATTGGTGATGCTAAATCCTTACATTTTGCTTACAGCTTTATCTGGAGACTTTTGCTGGTTTACAATTCTAGACTTAAAAGATTGGGCTTTTATTGCATACCCCTAGGTCCCAAGTCCAAGGAACTGTTTGCTTTGAATGGAATGACCCAGAGATTAGTATCCTCCCTGTTTACACAAGTATCTTAAAGTTTTCTTTGCTACCATATTTATAAAAGTTCTCATCATGTCTTTTCTGGTTTAGCTAGTTTACTGATCTCCCTGCCTTCTTTTGCCTCAGGTGAGCTAAGGTGTGTGTTGTAGCCAGCTAGAACTCTCCAGGGCATCACTTGACTAGTGTCATTGTCACCCCACCCCAATCAGAAATCATTATTGTTTATCTGAAGGACATAATAACCTGAAGAACAAAACTCCTGTCTTCCAGATTAGGTATTTAAGGGCTTCCAAAATTTGACCTTGTCCATCTCTTCTCGCTAAATATACCAATAGCTCCCAGAATGGAGGTGACTCATGAGCAAGTAAAGAACATTCTTGCTTTCTGAACCAATATCCAGTGTTTACTTTCCCCTCCACTCAATTCCATGGCTTGCATAATCCACGAAATTTACCATGCATTGCCTTCTGATTTACTTCATTCAAGTCTATTGCATTTAAGAAGGTTGGAATAGAAAATTCTTATTCTTTTTTTTATGCAATGCATTCGCAGAGCAAACATGATACCACTAAAAAAACAAAAACAAAAAATCAAAACAAAATGCTTTATTATTTTTAAAGCCTGATACTGATTATTTTACTGAGTCATAAAAACATGGATGGCGCTGAATACGCATTAGCTTTATTCAGTTAACAAGAACAATTCGCATAAGAGTTGCTAAATTAGAAACACAAAGCTGGCTGAATTGCAATGCACATGCTGTAATTAGCTGTTCGAGAACATCAAGAGCCCAGAAGACGGGATCAGACTTTTCTTCAGCTTTCTACTGACCCACAAATTCCATGCTTCTGCTCACTTCCAACTGAAGGAATGTTTTAGTTTGTTTATTGATATGATATTCTCATGTCAATTCAAAATATGCATGTCTATTTCAGAAATATTTATCGAGCACCTTCTATACGCCAAATACATATCACACAAAGATGATTTCTTAAGAAACTAGTGTTTGTGGTAATGAACAATGGCTGGACATACACAAATGTAGAAACAATAAACTTGTATTGTATGCTTCCATGTTCCGTGTATCATTCTAAGGACTTTTGCTCAACATAGTTTTACCCATCTACCAAGATTCAGTGCATAGTGTCTTCTCTGCACAAGCTCAGATTACCTCTGCTGAAAACATTCCCTGAAATACTGAGCACACAGCCTTATGGAAATGGCCTCTCCATTGTACCTTTGTATCTCGTGTCTACCCCTATGATGGCGCAGGCTTCATGAGATAATGACTAGAATCAGAAGCATAAGGAAGTTCCTAGTACATAATAGTCCCTCACAGTGCTTATGTAATGCATCCTTCCTGTAGGGGGGTATTGTGGTATTCCACTTACATCCTTCTTCAGGGTGACACACCCTTCCTCCACATTCTGTGACTTTCAGCTGTTCATCATAGCCATGCCCCTCACTATAATCACATACTACTTTGAATATCCACCCAGAGCTTTTTGCAATATCAGCTGAGACTTCACTGTAATTCAGATGAATACTCTCTTAACTTTAGTAGTATATAAAAATGTTACCCCAATATATCAATAAACTTTTATAATTTGTGTGTAAATTCTTACACATTTTTTAAAAAATATATATATACCAAGGTACATAATATGTGTTTTATTAAAACTGTGCCAATAGTTTTGTTAAAAATCATCCACAAGTTAGAGGCAGTTACGTTATCTGGGCAAAGCGTTCAGTTTATAGACGGTGGAGCAGAGATCTTGTAGATGAAGGAATTCCCCTTAATCTTTACATCCCGACAGTACCAGGGCCTAGACATCTTATCCTTGGATCAGTGCTCTTTCAATCACATTGTGTAATGACTTTCTTTGTGGCTCAAAAATACATTTTTTACAGAAATGTGTCAGTGATGATCTCAAAATTCTACTGACCCAAATATACAAGATATTCAAATGTGAGTCTCTAACTATTCATTGCTCCCTTTATTCAAATAAACATTACCTTAGTCACTATGAGTAGTAAGGATCCAAACCCCAAGGAAATGATGATTTTCAAATTTTCTTTCAGTCCATATGAGAATTGAAGTACAAAAGTAAAGAAAAAAAGACAATAAAATATCAAGCTCAGAACTTGAGCTACCTTCACTTCCTATATCTCTTCCTCAGGTTGAACAAGGGAACTTATTGCCTACTTTATCTCAAAATCCTCAATCCCTTACTGCATATTCACATGTATTATTGCTGCACTGATCTAACTATAAAATATAGAGTATTGGAATGGACAAAATATCCTAGAAATAATAAGAGAAAAGTCTCTCTCCTGCCGACACCAGAGGTTATTAGAATAAATGAAAAGAGTCATTTGACTGCAGAAAGCACATCTTTCATTGCGGAGAGCTCTTCACACGAGGGCTGTCCGAATACTAGAGATAACCGTCGCTCGGGTCTGGGCACCTGATGATGGAATGCACTCCAAAAATATCAGCTCTTGTCCTGTTACGTGGCTTAACCAACACGCCCAAGGGCAAACCGTTTTGTTCTCTGTATAATTTGTGACCCTGATGTCAACTGCAGCATGTTATGGCTGGGTCCTGTTGTACTGGCTTCCCGCTGAGCCCTCTACAGAATATCACTGATGAGAATCACTTAGTATCCCTGGTCTCATCTCTCAAATATTGAAAGAGAGTCCATTTTGTATCAGTCAGCTGGAGTCAAGTTAGTATGTGAAAATAAATGATACTAAAAAATAGTGAGTTGCAACAATAAGAGGTTATTTTTCCTTCACATTAAATATTGGTTATGAATATGTTTGGTGCTACGCCATGTCACCTTCACTTGGGGAGCCAGGAACAGCCTCATTTTCAAACACAGTTTGCATCTTTACTGAGGAAGAAGATCTCATGGCAAAGCACATGCTGGCTACTAAAGTTTCCTCTTAGAAGGTACGTACTTTGCTTATGTCCATCATTCGCTGGGCAAAGTAAGTCATAGGGTCAAACTTCATGGCAGTGGGTCAAAGATATATGTAATTTTGTTGCAAGGAATAGCACTATATGTAGGGCATCCCCAGAAGAGCCATGCAATTGAGGGACCATGAAAATTAATATGATCTACCAAGACATTCACTCAGGGAAATCTTCCCTAGGAAGTCAAAGCTCTAAGGCAGCGCTACCCAAAGAACTTTCACTGATAATCGAAATATTCTACATCTGCAGTGTTTACTATGGTAGGCACTAGCCACATTCGTTCTAGCTAGTGAACTGAGAAAGTAAATTTTTAATTTTATATAGCTTTGTAAATTTAAATTTAAGTGGCCATATGTGGATAGCCGTTAGCCTGTTGGGCAGCCCTACGCTAAAACTTAGATTTAGAAAGAAGGAATGAGCCTGATCATCAAGGCCCTGAATAAAATAAGCACGATAATGATGCATGAGGGAGGACTGAACGGACAGATTGGTGGGAAATCCTCTGAAAAAGTCCCCGCATGGATAATGAGAGTTGGGTGGCAAAGCAGAGATTGTTCTTGACAAGTGCCTCTGCAAAGAGGTTGTTTACCCAACGTGGCAAAAATGCTGGAGTGGCATTGCACACTGTTAAAGTAACCGTAGTAAACAAACAGTTTTTTAAAAAATGACACATGACTCTGTGCTCCTGGAATGAAGACCAAGAACATTCTCTCCAAAAGCGAGCATGAGGACAAGGGATATTATGGAATATCTGGTGACTACCCACTATCGCAAAAGGGATTTCTTAGCTTTCCAGAGAGAAGCAACATGGCCCTATGGCTCCAGCAATCTTGAGGTTGCATGTGCGCCCTTGTTGGAACGGGTTTCCCAACCCGTGCTGATAATGGGATACACACTGCTTTAAGTTCCGTATTGTGAAGCCCCTGCCACTCTGCACGTTTAGTAGAAATGCAGCCCTGTCAGAGTCCTCCCCGGACCTCAGTCCCACCTCAGCTCCATTTGCTGGCCTAAGACCACTCACAAAACCTGGAAAAGCTAGTCTCAGAGCGGAATCTGAGTTTGTGTTGCAGACAGTTAAGGATGTGGCTCTGGAATCAGAGACCCAGTTCAAGTCCAACTTTGCCAACTTTAGAGTTATGTGACCTAGAGTAAGTAGCTAATCTTCTCCGGTCCCATTCATCTTATCTCTAAAATATGGATAATAGCACCTACATCATTTCTTCTGAGGAATTTATAAATTAAAGCATGTAAAGAGCTTACCTTATTTTCTGGCACACAAAAAAGAACAACTATAAAAGACACATGGAGAAAAACAAGGGGCAGTAGAAATAGGGGAGGGAAGTGGAAATGGCTGCGGGGGGGATGGGGGAAAAGGCAGAAAACTGTACTTGAACAACAATAAAATTCAAAAGTATTTAATAAAAAATAATAAATAGCAAATTTATTGTCATAATCTATTCTAAACTCCTCGATTTTTAATGGGAATTGGCAAAGGGAGAATATTTATTTTAAATCCATTTAAATTTATTACATCTAAACATTACCACCATTAATATATCAAAAATACCTCATTGCACTTCAAATATTTCGTGTAGGTTTTTGGATTGAAAAGGATGCCAGAAAAACCTGGGTATGAATCCCAACTCTAGCATTTTCTGTCTGGATGAGTACATGTTCACCACCCTCCAAGTTAGTCCCTTACCTTTGGAATGGAGATAATTATATCTAGCTTGCCATGTTGGTATGAAGATCAAATGATTCACCATGTATAAAGATCCTGCTAAGTGTTGCTCTGTAAAACAGATGAATTTCTTTGGGTTCTTATTCCATTGCTATATTCGGAGAAAGAGATTTCAGATAAATGAAAGACATTCAATATTCTGTAATCCTATAGTCAACTTCTCCCTTGTCAAGTATTAATGACCACATCTCTCCTTTAAAACAAAATTTAAACGAGTGTAACTTAATAGTATGGAAAGAAGCCCTACACAAGCCTAAGCATTTATTCTGCTGGAGAAAAAAAAATGCAAAGTTTAATTGTACATTACAGTCTCATAATGAAAGAAGGGGAGCTTGATTTATATTGATGTCTCAGTCCTAATATAATTTGCAACTAACATAGCAATACTATTCTGGATGCATGAAACCTAATTGTTTCCCTTGACAGCATCTTGAGAGCTTTCTGTTTAACATAAAGAGAGACACAGAGAGACAAAGACAAATGACAGGAAGTCAGTGAGAGAAACCCCCTAGAACTGTTATTTATTTCAGGTGTGATGAACACCCTTTAAATCTTTTAGGGGGAATATGAGGTCCGTAACTAATAGGAACTTTGCCTGGTTGACTGAATTGTTTGACGTGAGGTCAGCATTAAACAAATAACAGAAATTTATTATTTGAACATGGACAAAATATATAAATTACCCGGCTTTTGACAAGTTAATTTGCAGGGCTTTTATAATCAAGGCTGTTTCGGCATAAACATCGGGTATAGTATGATCCACAGCACGAGCTATGTCACAGTGACTTACCCAAATTATTGAAACTTGACGCACCATACTTTTCATTGTATCTGTTGTACAGAAATAACATACTTTGAAGCATCGGTATGAGAAATAATTGGGGAATGAGTCACTCATTTATTCATGTTGTTACTCAAATACATATCAGAAATCTCCTGTATGCCAGGTACCAGAATAGGTCTGTGGATACTAAAACAAAAGGAACATATTTTTGGCTCTAAAAGGATTTTAAGCGTATTCAAGTAAGTTCTTCCCCATGGAGGTGGTGGTGGATACACGAATAAGTTAAAAATGATTGGTCCAAAGTAAAGCTTATTTAAACATATTAGTGAATCTTAGGGGGATTCTGTCTGACTGTACTACACACATCGTGGCTATAAATCACCGTTAACTTCTCGTGCATGGTGGGGCAGGTGGATGAGGGACTTTCCAGCCCAAGAGAAAAGCGTGTAATCTGGCCAGGTTTGCCACCACCGTGGATTCTCCAGGTCTCCTCATTCCTGCTCGATGTACATCATTACAAGCCAAGGCTGAGGAACAAGGCAATCCACACATCCACATGGTCATTTTTTTTTTCATTTCCATTTGCTTTCAAACCCAAATTTACTCAATAGTTTCTTCCAAGAGGAAGAATTATTCCAAAATTAATAAAATGTGTGTATTCATCTGCTAGGGCTACTATAACAAAACACCTCGGATTGAGTGATTACACAACAGGTGAGAAGTTCAAGACTTAGGTTGCCTTCTCACACTGTTCTGACTTGGCCTTCTTGTTGTGCTTGAAGAAAGAGAAAAAGATCTGGTCCCTCTTCATCTCCTTAAAGGCCACTGGTACCATAGATTAGCGCTCCACCCTATGACATTTAACCTTCATTATCCCCCTAAAAGCCCCACCTCCAAATATATTCACTTTAGGGGCTAGGGCTTCAATATATGGATTTTGTAGGGTGGACATAATTCCACCTCTAGCAATGGGGCTGTTGAAAGACAAAACTTTGCAATTGCATTATTCATGGACCCAGAGGAGCAGAATATTAACTGGATGCCCCCTTCAGACACTTTATCCAATAAAGACATTTGTAATCACTTAACAGAAACACAACTCACTTTTTAAGTAAGGTATAAGTAATACACTCTGCATGGGGGTATAGGAAGTAACATTTGCTTTCCATACCCACAGCTCATATTTGATTGTACTGGCAGGAAGTCAAGACTCACAGAGCCACCTCCTGTCTAATCAAAATTAATACACAGCAATAATTGGAGGGGCACTGGCACATAACATTGAATGGGGCCAGTTAGAAGCAAGTATCCCATTGAGCTCCATGTGTGTAATGAAAAAAAAAAAAAAAGGCTGAAGGAAGCAACTTTAATCTCTATGTCAAAGTGAAGGAATTCTTTCTGAAAGTAGAGAAATAAGAATTACTGAAAATCATCCCTCATTCCTGTATTTTTACAGCAACTCCCAAGGCCAAGCTATCTCAGGGTCCCCAAGGTGTCTCGGAGTCAAAAAAATGCAAAACATTTGTGTAACATGTAGTATCAAGGGTTAAAACACCAAAACCGTCCTGAAGTTTTACAATTTTTTTTGGAAAGGACTTCAAGAAAAGAACCTGATTAGGGATCCATGCATGGTCTTGGGAAATGTGACCAGCAGCATTTCTTCCAGTCCCACTAGAGAAACCAGGAAGCAGTCAACGATAACCTAAGTGAGCCGAGTCAGCCATCTCGAGGCTTCTTTGTGGATTATTTAAAAATTTAAATCACTTTTATACAATTTATACTCAAAGCTGGATCCACATATAGGAATGGTGATCTCATGGACATGCACCCTGTGACCAGAAGGGCCCCACATAAGGTTTAACGATCTGTTATAACTGTCACATAATTCTTAATTGTCAAACAAGGAGCTCCATGTTTTCCAATGCAAAAGCATTGGTCCCTGCAACATTGTGCAGCTGGTTTATCCATAGAAGAAGAATCGACTCGCCAGCAGAACTTCTGCGAGATGGCAGCAGTCGGAGACTTGCATGCGAGATGAATCCATTATCGGCAACTCCAGCACCGCACAAAGGTGGTGTTCAGCTGGACTTCCAACCCCAGCCCAGCGGGACTGCATCGTCAGAAAGAAAGGCCCCTGTATACTCAGCGGTGCTCATGTATTCAGTACCTATGCAATCCATGCATGTTCGTGAAACGAGTCGGAAGAGACTGTTTGGGACAATTGCTAAGTCCTTTCATTAGTTACTTTTTAACTGGTCCTTAAACACGATTACATCTTCCAACTCGGACACCAGCAGGCTGGTTGCATTTCTCTTGAGGTCTCTTGGCCCCGATTCTGAATAGCAGTAGTGACCTGACCAGGGAAAAATCATCTCGTTTATTGTATTCAGCCACTACCCCATGGGGTCTCCTCATCACAACCCATCCTTGCCTATGTTGAAACCAACGTTACTGGATTGAATCAGATATTTTATTTTTGAAAAAAAAAGGCTGTTTCTAGCCTGAATTATTTAACAGTCACATAAATATTTTCTCTGAGAAGGCAAATTGATACCAAACTTAATTCTGTTTCATGCGGAAAACAAAAAATAAAAACAATAATTATTACTGAATTAAAAGAGCAGACAGTTATCATTTCCATTTTGTTCTTCAACAAGGATTTAGAAAACACGAATCTGAAAAGAGTTGATGATGCATACTAATAATTCTATTAATTTCAAAAGATATACTTACTGAAATGCAATGAACTCTGTATGTCTTTGCTTAACAACATATTAACACAGTGAGTTTGGGGGGCAAATTTTAATGATAATGACAAAAATGTTAGGAGAAGCTTACACAATAACAACCTTAACTACAATAT
Source organism: Micronycteris hirsuta (assembly GCA_004026765.1). Lineage (NCBI taxonomy): Eukaryota > Metazoa > Chordata > Mammalia > Chiroptera > Phyllostomidae > Micronycteris > Micronycteris hirsuta. Next base: position 66,460 of record PVJI01004896.1, read on the forward strand.
GAAAGCTGGGAACCTCAATGTTAAAGAAATAGTAGCACCGTTTATTTCTACTAGAGTATCTAACTTTTTTATTTTCCAAGTACCATGGCATTCTCTAAATTCATCATAATATAGGTGTTCCCACCTAAAAAAAAAATAACCTTTTTTTTTTAAAAAAAAAAAAAGCAGAATTAGATGTCAGGCTTTCCATTAAGTGCAACCCAGTGTTATTGGAAATAAACAGAAAAGGATTTCCGGTTTCGCTGAATCCGACTGGCAACACGGAGCAATGCAGGAAAAAGGGCCAGAACGTGTTATTGCACCTGCTCAGGTTGACCAAATAATGTCATCTGGGTCAAAAAAGACAGTCTACCAATTATGGTTCAAACAAATGCAAAGTAGGTGCAGAAAAATGGGGAGAGTCGACCAGGAGTTGCCAAGAAGTGAATTCATGAGTGCAAACCAGGTGTCAGGAGCAGGTCAGCACCAGAGAGAGCATGGAAGGGGGAACACGAAGGCCCAGGTGCTCTAGCCTCGGACAGCACATCAACAGCCTTACTACGACATGGGAATGTGGAAGAGACGTGGAATCACAGGCCTGACCCAAGAGCTATTGAATCAGAATCCACATTGACAAAATCCCCCCCGTGATGCCTACCTACTCATTTAAGAAGCACTTGAGAAGTTGAAGAAGCTCTAATTTTTTGTTCCTGCCCAACCTCACCTGAGAGGCTGCCTTTGTTCTCTGCTCTACAGGATTCTTGACCTTGGATAAACCTGTCTTTTATCTCCTCTCCTCAAACTTTTCCTTTTCTTTCACCTTTACTCCAATAACATACATTCCTTCTTCTCTTAATAAGTATGGTAAAATTCTTATTGAAAATTTAAAACACACACTCATGTATATTTATGATTTGGACAGCTTTTATATCAAATGATAAATGAAGGAAATTCTTATTTAATAATTACTATGGGATTAAACAATTCCCTATTTGGAAAAAGATAATGAATTTGTCTTTCCATCTTATGTGGTATGAGAAACAATTTCCAGGTAGATTAAAGGTTCAGTGTAAACAAAAAAGCCATAACAACCTAGAAAAGATGTCTCGTTTAGAACAAAATAACAATTTTCCAAATATAAAATACATTCCTAACACAAGAGACAAAAAGAAAAAGTATATTAATTTTATGATATAAAAGTTGGAGATCACTGTATATTGAAACACAATAAGCAAAAATAAAAAAGGAACCTCAGACTGTGCATATTATTTATAATATAGTAGCCAAAAGAATTACATGTTTATTCAATCAAAAGTTTTTACAGTCCAGTAGCAAATATAAACACTGTAATAGGAAATTAGAAAATGAAATAAATAAGCAACTCATTAAGAGTCAATTGCCCATTTTTGAAAAACCGTTCAGCACCATTAGTTTAAAAATATGTAAATTTCAAAAATAACGAAGCACATATCGAGACCCGTAGTGCACGTGGAGTGATGATGACCACAGGGGCGTGGTGTGAGGTACGTGAATGGGCCCTGACATCCACACCTGGGTGGGCAAATGAGCTATGACAAGGGGACGCTGTAGGCAGTGAAACAAGTATGGTCTTTTCCGGTAAATGATATTGGGTAAACTGGACATTTCTGTTGGAAAAAAAAAGCATCTTGATCCCTACTTCATACCATAAGCAAAAGCTATTTCAGACAGATTGCAGATCTAAATGTGAGAGATTTAGAAAGAAAAGTTTTAAGAGAAAGCATAGAAGAGTGTCTTTGTATCTTTGGAATAGGCAAAGATTTTTTAAACATAACAAACTATAAAAATTGATATATTGGATTTTATTAAGATTCATATAGTTCAATGTCATCAATAGTTATTAAGAGAGAAAGAAATAAGCTGCAGATGGAGAGAAAATATTTGAGTATATCTATCTGAAAAAGGACTCTTATTCATATATAGAAAGAATTTTGTAATTCAGTTCAAATAGAAGTTAAATAGAAAAGAAAAGAGCAAAAGTTTTAAATGGAAACTTTACAAATAAAGATATTCAAGTGGCCAGTAAACATAAAAATATGCTCAAATTTCTTATTGAAACCACAGTGAGATATTATTAACCCTCCACCCCAAAGGCTACAAAAGTAGTGAAGTTCTTTTATATTAAGATATTTTATTAAATATATTTTTTGCATGAGTCATGCATATATATGTGTGTATATATATATGAAAATATTTTTTTTCTGTAGTAGGATCATGCAGAGTTCAACAATGACACCTTCCAGAATCTCAGGCCTTCAGAAGCTCCGCAGCAGAGCCGCTGCCCAGATAACACTGGCCATGGATAAAACCCCAACTCTAACCTTAATTCACAGGTGTTTCAGTCTCCCAGAGTTCCATGTTCTTATCTTTAAGGTCAAGTTAATAACATTACCTATCTCAGGGTGTTGTTTTGAGGGAAAAAGAACCAGTGTAGAGACTTCAGCATAGCCTATATGAGCACTCAGAAATTAGCATTGTTTTTGATGTTGTTCTAGAAATTGTAGATCAACTTATGATGAAAATTCCAACCATTTTCATTACTCTAAGAACTTAGAATATTATGTTTGGCGCTGAAATCACTGACAATCAGAAGATAGTATAACTTTTTTACTCTTGCTGACTTCTATTCTAATTTGCTTATACAAATTGTGTGTGTTTTTGTATATTCTGCAAGGAACCCCTGTGATGAGATATTCGTGTGTGTAACACACATCTGTATTTTCAGACCATATTCAGAAGTTTTCTCATTTACATATAGAGTATATTTCTATCTGCAGGGCCAGATGGACCTGTCTGAATTTGGAAAGCCATTTCTGGAAGCTCTAAGTCAGCTTAAATGTCAAAAAATTCTATCTATGTTGATGGGATTACAGGCTCTTTTTTAAAAAGTTCTTTTTCATACTTTTTTTAATATTTTGTTCCTTAATGAACATGTAATATTTCTAAAATATGAGAAAGTTACTTATTTTAAAATGAAAAAATAGCTCAAAATGATAACATTTGCCAGTGTTTAGTTGTTCCTAATATACATTAATATAATTAAATAAAATTTCAGTAGTACTTGAAGCATTACTGGGGCATCTTTGGCTTTGAAAACTTGACCAGAGGATCCTGAGATGTAGACTCAGGTTTTCCTTGAGCAGAAAGGGATGCAAATTCAGTCTGGCACATCTACCTGGAACTGCACAAGAGAAAATCTGCATTTTTCTTTGAAAGTGTGACTTATCTGGGCTACTCTTCAGAGCAAGCATTTTGCTCAAAAGATAATATTTTAAATCCTGATCATTTAGCTGTTTCTGTGTAATAAGCCACTCCCAACACAGTGATTTAAAACAACAAGGATGTGCTTAGCACATAAAAATGTGGGTCGGCTGGTGGTTCTTTTGGTCTAGGCCAAACCAAGTTGGTCAGTTGATCTAAAATGGCCTCATTCCCATGTCCGGTGATTGGCCAGCTGTTGGCCAAGTAAGAGGTCACCAGTCAGTCCTCCTCCCGAAGGCTAACCTAGAAATGTTCATATGGTGATTGCAAGGGTCCCGAGCGAGGAGCCCAGGCTTGGAATTGGCACTCATCACTTCTAGTCCATTCCTTTGTTCAATGTAAGTTACGCTACAAGACCAGATTTAAGATAGGAAGACAGGAACTCTGCCTCTCGATGGCTGGAGCCCCAAGTCATATCGCAAATGGCACAGATACAAGAAGTAAACACGGATACATGAAGGTAATTATTAAAATTGATCAACTATAAACCTTGCTCATAGTGATAAGTATGGAACACCAGTGAGCAAGTGAAATGGAAAAGCGTCCAATGTTACCCACATAAAAGACAAAGTTTTATTCTAGTCTAACCCTTTCTGAGGTTTATACGAGAAGAAGCAATATAAACTGGTTAAAAATTATGGATTTACAAATGAGAGCGGTGTGATTTTAAGCAAGTAACTTAACTCTTCAACTCCTGAATTTCCTTGTCTGTGTGTGGAGCTATTACCCACCTCCAAGGTTACTGAGACAATCACTGTATTAATATATTTATAACACTCAGATTCCAGAAACAAAGCTCAGTAGAGGCTCCCTGATGTTGTTATTACCCAGGATATATAAAGAATTCCTGCATATCAACAGGAAAATAGAAACAATCTCAGTTCTTTTAACATAGCCAAAGGATATGAAAATGCAATTCATAGAAGACAAAAACTAAGTGGTCAATATACTTAAAAATATACTCAAGCCTTCATAATCAGATAAATATAAGTTGAAAGAATATTGAATTTCCAGTTCAGAGCACTCAGATTGAATTAAAAAATTAGTTCTGAAAATAGTGAGTGCTGGCCCCGTATATATTGTGAGAGAAGGTGTAAATTAACTCAATGTCTTTGGAGATCACTTTGAAAATATGTAATGAAGTTAAAGATGTACGTTACTTACAGCCCAGAAATTCCATGTCCAGGTCCATAACTTAGAAAACCTCATGATGTGCCTAAAGAAGATATATACAAAAATACAACTCAGACTGGAGACTGTATCAGTGGAAGAATAGATAAATACATTTCACAATATTCAAATAATAGAATGCTAAATCATGATGAAAATAAATGAAATATGGTGCAGCCACTTTGGAAAACACATTGGCAGTTTCTTATGACACAAAACATATTCTTATCATACAATCCAAGAATTACACTCCCTGGAATTTACCCAAATATGTTGAAAACCTTTTTCTAGACCAAATCTGCACACAGATGTGTATAGCAGCTTTATTCATAATTGCCAAAACTTGGAAGGCCAAGACATCCTCCCATAAGCAAATAGATAAATAACATATAGTACATCCAGACAATGGAACATTACTCAGTGCTAGAAAGAAACGAGGAATGAAAAGTCATGGAGGAACCTAAGTGAAAGAAGCCAGTATGACAAGGCAACATACTGTATAATTCCAACTGTGTGATGTTCTGGAAGAGGCAAAATTATAGACAGAGTAAAAGAAATAAGTAGTTGCCATGAGCTTGGGGCGGGGGAAAGAAGGCATGGACAGATCCAGCAAAGAATATTTTTATGGCAGTAAAACTATTCTGTCTGATACCCTAGTGGTGAACACATGACATTACGTGTCTGTCAAAAGAGTAAATCTAATGTAAACTACAGACTTCAGTGAAAACGAATATACCAATTATCAGTTCATCAACAAGTCACAACAAAGGCGCCACTCTGTTACCGGACAATGGCGGCGGGAGGCTGTGTCTGCCTGGGTCAGGTACTATACAGGACCCTCCGGACTTTTGGCTCGTGTTTCTGTGAATCTCAATTGCTCTAAGTAAGAAGTAAAGGTCTACGTAAAAAGAGTAAAAATAAATAAAATTGAATTCCTGTGTGGATTTGGATGAATGTCAAAAACAGTTTTGAGAGAGGAAAAATTTTATTGCAGAATTTTACATTTAGAGTAAGATTCTTATAAAATTTTGAAAATTGAAAGATAATATTATTTGATGTTTTAAAGTATACTTATAAAATATAATACTATAAAATCATTCAGGGGCTAAAAAACTAGCAGGCTCAAAATGGGTAGTTCTTTTTCTGGAAAAGGAAGGATGTGGAGTTGAAGATGGGTATCCAAGAGTCCTCAATAAATAGGTCACATTTTTATTCTTGAAAAAACACGGGAGGTATAGAATTATAAAGCCTTGTGTACATGGTTGTTATGAAGACAAAATAAGACAATAAAAGTAGAAACTCTGGAATTGTGCCTGACACAGTCCAGGAATTGTGCCTCATTACATCCTCGTTCCTGACGCACCCCCCAGTCCTGTTTCCTCAAGGTCACGCTCCCTCTCTCCGAGGTTTGTGGGCTGCCGGAGGCAAAGTGAAAAGTTGATTTAATGGCAGCAGAAGGGGACTAGGAGGCCGCCAATCTAGACTCAAGCATCAGGTCTGCTACCAACTCTCCGTGTACCTTTAAGCAAGCCACTTAACCCCACACACTCCTTTGAAATGAGAAAGTTCAATCGGGTCATGAGTCACATTCCTTCCATCTTTAATAGTCTGCAGCTCTGAGGTGACAGAGTTCCACCGGCGCACATAAGGGCCTGCATGTTAGTAGGTTCCAGGCATTCAGAGAATATGTGACTAGGTTTCAAAATAGTTTCTGTTAGCTCATACCACACCGAGGGGTGTTCTCTGCAGTAAAGTAAAGACTCTAGCTCACGTCGGCGCTGTGAGCAGGACGAGGCCTCTGCACTGGCAGGAGATTCAGCAGCTTGGAGGTGCGTATTGTGATCGCTGGGCATGACGGGACCTGCAGGATCTAGCCAGGGATGCACCCGCGTCACCCACTCCCAATGCCCTGTCTCCCTTCCCAGCTCGATCCTTATTTCTCTTTAGCACTTCACACCATCTAATATATTACATTTTAGTTTTGTAAATCTTGTTTATTGTCTGTTTTTTCTACAATAATGTTAGTTGCATGGAAATGGACTTTTAAGTTATTTTGCCTTATTTAATTAAAATCATGACACATATAGCTATATTTTACATGTTGGCACATATCCTGTAATATTGAACAAAATTGAAACACCAATACCTCTTTATGTCTACATGTATATAATTATATCTACTCAACAGAAGGTAAAGCTATTAATATAACAACTACAAATTCCAAAACGGCCCTTTAACCTGATGAGGCCCCTGCAGTTCTTTCCTCCCTCCGTGGCTACCAGAGCACCATCACTTCAGCACGTATTTGATGGCGTTTCATTTCCTCTCAGAGCTCAGGCGTCCTGGTCATCTACAGGGTGTGACGCAAGGCCCTCCCTTGTCTAACTCCCAAGAAGCCCTCTCCCGCCCTGTTTATATTTCACACTGTCAGCAGTTCCCCAATCCACCATGTCTGTCCCCTCCAAACCATTACTGATTGCTTCACGTGAATTCATGACCTTCCTCGTGTCGTGTATGGGCACCAATTCTTCTCTTTCCTCTCACGGTAATGGGGCTACAGCTCAGGTTCCCAGAAATACCCACAAACCTCCTTACAATTGCCTAATTCTCCCTCCTACTTGCTCTTCTTTGTTTTTCTATTCTGTCCCTATTACTCAATATAGTCTTATTTTATGATTATTTATCCATAACATTAATTTTAAAATTCTTTAGTTGATGTGCAGACTGCAGGAAACAATGTATGGCATATATAAAAAGTAAGACATTTTAAATCTCCAAATCAGGGAAGTAGGAAGAGGAAATAAAATAGATACGCAAGTCACAAGTTACAATGTGGTTTGTAGCAAGTTACCTTTAACTTTGTCGCTAAGCTTCCTGTTGACCAAAGACAAATGAAAGATTTTGTAATTTTTTAGTTTTCTTTATCCATGAGGTGAAAAACCACTGGGATTCCTTGTGAAAGTAAAGTCTGAAATTTGTCAAGTCTTTTCTGGAGACTTGTCTGCCTTTATCCTCTCTTCTTCCATCATGCCCCCGCGGTTGACCTTTGCTTCAGCTCCACTTTGCAGGGTATTCTAGTTTCAAGTTGTGCGTGTGATTCAGCTGGTTGGTGCGCATGTGCTGCTCTGGCTTGGTGAATGTGTTCACCCACAGCCCCTACTCATGCCCTTCCTCAGGGTAATTTTTACAGTTCCCCACCACCAAAGTGTCTTGGGCAACTGGGGGTTAACGAGTCACTGAGTGTTCATGTTGCAATCCCTTCTTTCTCCAGACATTTTTTGTTGTGTATGTTAAGTCCATGAAAAGGTAACTTTACTAGTGTTTTTGTTCTGAGAAAGAAGGTGAATTATCCACTTTAGGGTTAAGGACTTAAACGCTGAGGGGGTGAAACCTACAGAAGAAAGCTGGAAAGAAAGGAAGCCAGGCCTGATTTTGCATCTACAAATGGGTGATGCCTGAGCCCATCACCACACTGTCTCTTGGCCAGGTGGAACCACACAATCCCCAAGACACCTGATGCCAAAATGGACAAAGAGAAAATTCTATGTATTCTGACATCGTAAAGGACTATTTATATATTCTCACATCCATAGCACTTCCCCTCAAAATTGCTATGAAAAATTTCTTAGTAGTATTGACTTTTCCACAGATCTGGAGTTGGGATAGAAATAAATATCATTGAAATTATTTCAGCTATTTTAATCTCACTTTTCAAATTCTGATTGATTTTTTCCAGTGTCACGAGGTCCCTGGTAATCAGAAAATATGAGTTTCTCTGAAAACAGAGACTTTACCACATCTCTTTGGACATCAATTTTCTTTTCTCCAGGTGACTGAAAGCCCAATCGTAAATTAAAATGTGTGTTATTGATACTGGCTGAGCAGAACAGGTGTACAGGTAACAGAGAGACACCTGGGTCATCTTTGAGAAGGATCACTGTGAGACACAAAAAGAATAAATACCAAGAAGAGGAGACTTGTATGGGTTTCATTTAAATAATAGAGTATTAGATAGACCATTTGAAATGACTTTCCATGGCAAGCAACTTGAACCTGGACCAAAAACATCTGTCTGAAAATATCCGAACACTTTCCCATGATAGTGAAGAATCACACGGTTTGGACTGTGGGACCTAACTTTCTTCTGGGGCCCTTTCCCAATTCTGAAAAAGGAAATTTAGATGACAAAAGTGTGGTTATAAAGGGCACTGAGAGGGTTTCTGGGGTACGGACAAGGTTTTGTGTCTTAACTTGGGTCATGATACAGGAGTGTGGAAATACAATAATTCATTATCTGTGTGTTTATCCTTTGTGCATTTTTCTCTATGTGTGCTGCATCTTACAGAACTTCACTAGCTATAAGGGGAATAGAAATCAAAACCACAGTGAGATACCACCTCAAGCCTGTTCAAATGGTTATTAGAAATAAGACAGAAAATAGCAAGTGTCGGAGAGGATGTGGAGAAAAGTGAATCCTGGTACACTGCTGGTGGGAATGTAAGTTGGTGCAGCCTCTATGGAAAACAGTACAGAGTTTCCTCAAAAAATTAAAAATAGAGCTACTATATGACCCAGCAATCCCTCTTCTGGTATCTCCCTAAAACTTTTTTTAATATTTATTTTTAAAGATACATGTATCCCTATGTTCAGAGCAACATTATTCACAATAGCCAAGACATGAAAACAACCTAAGAGTCCTACAACTGCTGAATAGATAAAGCAAATGTGGTGCATAAATACAGAGGAATACTACTCAGCCATAAAAAATGGATGAAGTAGTGCCATTTGTGACCACCATGAATGGATCTTGAGAACATCATGCTAAGTGAAATAAATATGATGGAAAGGAACAAGAAGCATATGATTTCACTCATATGTGGAACATAAAACAGAAAGCAACAAACAAACAAAATAAACAAATTCACAAAGCACAGTATCATGCTTATCGAGGGAGAAGGGAGTGGGGAGAAGATGAAGAGGATAAAAGGGGTCAAATCTATGGTGACGGAAGAAGACTAGACTTGGCGTAATGAACACACAATGCAGTATACAGATGATGTACTATAGAATTGTACACCTGAAACTTATATAATGTTATTAACCAAGGTTACCCCAATTAATTTAAGTAAATTTTAAAATTTTACATAGTCTTTGACTTTTAATTAGTCAAAAAAAACCCCAAAACTTTAAAGCAACTGAACTGCATGGGAGAGGGAATGGGGGATACTTTGTTTTTTTGAGTTATACATGAGAAAATAAGATGCCAAGTAAGCTCCCAATCAATCTTTCTCCTTCAGACTTTTTATGTGATGAATATTAAGTCTTTTAAAGGATAACTTCATTTGTATTTTTTTCTTTCCTGAGAAGGAAAATAGTATTGTTTATTATAAGGTTAAGGACCTAAAAGTAGAGGTGATTGGACCTTAAAGGGGGAACTTGAAAGAGAGGAAGCTAGGCTTGATTTTGCATCTGTAAAGCAGTAATGCCTAAACTCATCACCACCCTGCCTCTAGGTTAGGTGGAGCCAACCCAGGAAAAATCGTCTGTTGCCAAGATGGACATTGCGCTCATTGCAGCTGCTAGACCGGAAGAACCAGCCAGCACCAACCCAGGCGAAGCCTGCCTTGGCCATTGCCAGTATCATCAGTGCTCTACCATCTCTCCTACTATCATCTGGGCCACCTTTTAATTTTCAGACCTGTCTTTTGCTTGCTGTCCTTGCTTTTATGGATGGGGACTTGAGTTCTGAACTCCGGAATGTTCAACACTCCTTGATGGACCCCAAGTTTGGGGTTGGGTGGAAGGGAGGGCAAAGAGGACCGGCCATTTCTAATATGCGTACAGTAGTCCCCCCTTACCTGAGGTTTCACTTTCTACTGCTTCAGTTACCAACAGTCAATCATGGTTCAAAAGTACATGGAAAATCCCAGAAATAAGCAATTCATACGTTTTTAATTGAATATCATTCTGAATAGCATGATGAAATCTTATGGCACCCCAGGCCATCCAGCCGAGGACATGAATCATCCCTTTGTCCATCATATCCACATTGTCTGTGCTACTTGCTCACCCATCACCAGTAGCCACCTTGGGTATCAGATCTCTTGTCCTGGCATCGCAGTGGTTGTGTGCATCCAACTCTTATTTTACTTAAAAACAGCCCAAAGCCATTCACATAACTTTCATTATAGAATATTCTTACAATTGTGCTATTTCATTATGAGTTGTTGTTGTTGATCTGTTAGTTGCCCAACTTATAAATTATTTATGATAGGTGTGTATGTATAGGAAAAACATAGTATATATGGGGTTTGGGACTATCTGAGGTTTCAGGCATCTGCTGTGGGTCCTGGAACATATTCCCTCGGATATGAGAGAACTACTGTATTATGTAGGGGCGAACTAGACATTCTCCAAATTCTCTTCTTGTTTCCAGCTTTGTGACCTTCACAGTCCTGGCTCCTTCCTACCACTGTTCCCTCCCTATCATCACTTTCCGTTTTCGTCTCAACTTCCTATACCTCATATAAGGTTAAAGTTGGAGATCCTCATTTAAAATCAATGGTGTTGATTTATTAACATACATTCGGTATTTTATCTCCACTTCAGTCTCTATTACTCCACATTTAAGGGACTACTTGCAAGACATATTCAGGGACTGATTTAGTCCCAGAGAAATGTCAAATAATCCATTTTCATGTGGTAACCTTTCCAAATAATAAAGCTCATTGAACTATAATCATCACAAGTGGATTATTTGTGGATAAATCTTTATTAATTTAAAGTTAACCCTTGAAAAATAGCAATTGGGGGGGGGTCGGAATGAGAGCACATGCCTAATGTTTATCATTGAAAGTAATTCTAATGTTATTCCATCTTCCTGCCTGGATCAGGCTTGTATCAGAAGATACTTACACTGGGCTCTGATGATTAATGGTAATGCCATGAGCCAATCAGAGTTTAATCCTCATTGTTTTGTGGTTATGGAGAATAAATAACAAGTATCCATCTAGTGCCTGCTCTGGCACCATTCCAGGCACTGCCACAAAGATAAATGAAGCAGAGAAATACACATACAATTAACAATAAAATGCAGTGATAAGCATTTGCTACATAAGCTATCTATGAAGAAAATGTTAAAAGAGCCAGAAGAAGGGGAGAATTGAGCCTTGCTCAGAACATACACTGCAGAAGGCATGGATTAGCCTCAAAGCTGGTTGTGAATATATAGATTGTTAGAATACAGATTAAGTTTTGGTTGAATAAATATTAAATATCAGACAACCATATGATAATGAAAAGAGCACTGAATTAAGGGTCAAAGCACATTGGCTTCCATGATATAATTAACATACAATTAAATATATATGGAAAATTAATATTTTGGCTTTCTAGTGTTGAAGGAAATCACAGCTTTTATTGTCATATGATAAGAAAATTGCCTTGTAAGTTCCATATCAGTCAAAACAGCTCACATTTTTAAAAAGATAGAGAGAGAGAGAAAAGAGAAAGGAAAAAGAAGCTCCACAGTTGACAAGAAAATGAGTGAATTACTTTTTGTTGAACATTGAAGACAAAAATGTCCACAGATGATTATTCTTTGGGGGCGGGGGGGCTGCTGCTTAAACAAGAAATTTATGTTTCACAGCAGGGAATGTGGAAGTCTGAGATCAGGGTGCCAGCATGTCACGTTCTGGTGAGACCTGTCCTCCTGGCCTGCCATGGCCAGGCTGCCTTCATCCTATGTCCTCACATGGTTGGGGGGGGGGGGAAGGTTAGAGAGAGAGAGAGAGCGGACTGTCTTGTGTCTTCTTTTATAAGGGCTATACCCTCATGACCTTGTCCAAACCGAATTACCTCCCAAAGGTCCTATCTCACCTTGGAAATTAAGACTTCAACATAAATTTTGGGGGAAGCCCATCATATCTGAATGGGGACTACAAATTAAGTACAGGATCTCCTTATAGTGGGCAGAGGTGTAGATCCACACTCCCTGTGTTTCTTGAGAAGGCCTTCGAAAAGCTGAAATAAGATCCTCTTCACTGACTATGTGACTATGGACTATGTCCAAATGATCTTGAAACTGCATCACTGATTTAAGTATGGCTTCCTCCATGTCCCAGTGCTTCCTGAGATGGGTTTTGGCCATGGCGGTGGCTCTCGTGGAAGGATACCCTTGGAGAACGCCTCTGAGCATACCACTGGGCATCACTGGTGCACCCTGGGGGCCCCACAAACCCATTAAACCCTGTGGCATTCATTCCAGGGGTAAGACAAATCCAGAAAACTAGCCCAGGACGTTGCTAGCCTTTCAAGAACAGCAAAATAACCCATGGCGAAGAATGGTAAAGCTTGTTGACTTTTGATCTTTAGGGGTTTTTTTCTCCTAGCAGAGTAAACTCATCCCAGGGAGATATGGATCCCTGTGTGCCTTCAGACGAGCAATCCCCCAAGCTTAAGAAACTAGGCAGTGAGTGACCTTGGCCTTATCAGTACAGCTGATATTGATACAATGTAGATACAGTTAATTGTAAATTGCAACTTTGGATAATTTCAGAACAAATTATTTTGTATGTATTTGCAGGATAAAAATATTATTTCAATTTAAAAATACTCAAAAAAAGTCAAAACGATAGTGGCTAAATAATTTGCCACTAAATAATTAGCTAAATAATTTGCAGACTAATCACTTAATTTTTATGAACCTCAGTTTCCTCCTGTGAAAACAACAATAATAATAATAATGTTATGATTCAAAATTGCTATTAAAATAAAATCAAATAATATGTCCTGTAACGGTCTAGTAAAAAATAATGAACATTAAAAATAAGTTGCAATATTAAATTTAATTAAAGCCTAAGTATCTAATGTTAATATTGTCTTATCATTTGCTTATTACTAAAATCCAGAATCAGAATTTTTAAATTGCTAATTGAGATGCCAGTGTGATAAAATCTGGCTTATCAAATTTTCATGTGAGAAATAAGAGCTATTTACTTTTAATTTACCTATAATGCTTCTGTGATTCTTCTTTAAATTGGAATTTTCTTTTAGAGTAGCAACATCTTAGTGTCCATTGAAATACTCAGACACTAAGTTATAGTGTATTTTTCCCATCTTCTCCCTCTAAATTTATGCATAAAAGCTTCCATCCTCCACTGATTATCATAAGGACTCTAATTTCTTGTGCCTTCCATTTCCATGCCTTTGAGAAGAGTGCCTTCCCCACCCCACCATTTACCCTGGGCATGGCACGTGGCTTTATATGGCCCATGCGATAAAACCTGAAAAGCCCTTGTTTACTGTGGTTTACTTTCTTCCTTCCAATTGGAACTCTGTGACCACTCTGTGAGTGAGGGTGGACCCGCCTGCTGAAGGATAGCAGACCCCATGGACACAGGACCCAGTCATCCCAGCCATCTCAGCCAAGGGCGTCACACATTGGTGGACCAACGCACTGATCATGCATGTACGAGCAAGCCCAGCAAAGGTCAAATGTGCCCTGTCAATACCAGAAGAACCGCTCAGCTGAGCTCAGCCCCGATGGCCAACCTATAGACTCATAAACTAAATAAGCAGCTGTTTTCTTAAGTCACTAAATTTTGTTACCCAGCCATAAATAATATACAGCTACTATTGGGCAGCAAGGGGAGTACGTTTTCACTTATGTCTCTATCTCCTAAAGGTCAGAATGTGTCTTAAAGATGGAAGAGAGAGGGAAGCAATAAATGTAAATAATCCCTAAATTGTATAAGCAATGCTTAGATGATTATGAGTCTTTCCTTTCTCTGTCTTAACATTAAGTTCCAGGCTTCCTTTCCAAATCACACTTTGCTCAGCTGATCTGTAGTTAGAGTCAGGAAATGAACAAACAAACAAGCGAAGGACGCCAGCAGAGAACACTGTGATGTCTTCCTCTGAAGTACAGCTTTTCTGTGTCTATATATTACTCTCGTTTGATCACCATCTCAGTGAAAGCTAGTATCACATATCTATAGTTATTATGTTAATCACTGAGATAACTACCTGGGAACCAAATGTCAAAGGGAGCTGGCGGTTTGATTGAAGTACCTCACTTCCATGTTCTTTCCAGCTCTCATTAGGGAAGCTAGCTGAGGAGTACTCATATTATTGCACAATACATGTGCTTCTATCAGTTAAACAGCCCCCCAAAATGAGACCATCACCCCCATTCATGCTTATTAAAAATTACCAACACTTGCTAGCATATTAATAAAAGATATATATAATAAGATAAACACAAATATATATAAATGTTAAAAATTAGATAAAAATCAATACCAATAGAAATTTAATATTTCCTCACTGTGTCCTACCAGAGAATCTCACAAGCTTCCAGGGGAGCAGGCTCTTCCCCTGGTATCTGCTACTAGAAAAAATTTAGGTGAAGTGACCCTCCAACTATAGCGTAAGTTTCTGGAGGTGATGAGTGTCTTCTCTCAATTTTCTCTACGTCTCTTGAAATATCTAACACAGGTCCTTCTGCCTCACAGGCACTTGGTTTCGTCTGAAGAAATGTTAAGTCCATATTTACTTTGCATTGATGGACAATGAGATGAATGGGGGAGAAAAGGTCTTAAAGTCTTTATGGGTCAGTGGAGTTTGGCCTTTTACATGGACAGATAGAGTCAGATGTTTGATGCCAAGAGAGCGAATGGTTTAATTTTCAGAAATCTGCAGGTGTGCGCTGCAATTTGCTTCACCCAGAAAAGTCCTAACCATAATTCCTTTTTAATTTGCTTTAACTTCAAAATCTGGGGAATGATATTTCAGAAAACTTCAGTCTAGAAGATAAAGAATGCCATTAAATCTGCCGTATTTTTTTTAACTCTCTTAAAAAAAAGGGGGGGTGTACAGTAAAGACACTTCAAACTGACAATAATTCATAAGGTCTTTCTTCACCAGGAAATAATTTTGTAACTTCTCGATTATTTTTAGTCATATAAATAATTTCTCTTTTTATTAAGGCAGACATTTATTTTAGTCATCTGTGACAAACTGTGAAATGTCTGCCTCATCAGCCCATAAAAACAGGCTTCTTTGTTCAGTCCTGGAAGCAACGAAGGTCGAGAGATATCTTCAAAAACTGAAACTCTAAAAAAGAAGTCCAAACCCAATGTGCATTGCTCCGGCATTAGGCGATTCAATGATACATGGATTCATAAGTTGAGGGCCAGCTGCCAACTATGTGTCACACCCTGGGCTTCTTTCCAATTCACCATTAGCCTTGAGCATAAGGATACACACGATGTAGATTTAATAGAAACAATTTACATAATAAGAAAAAAATGCATATAGTGTGTTTAATCCTCTCTCTGTGCTAGGTGTGTGCGTATGTGCACGCGCTCGTGTGTGTGTCCTCTGCTCATGTCTCTTTAGCCAAGAACACACGAGGAGGCTGGAGTAACAGAGGACTAGAATGGCTGAGTTGGAAAGGTCGGCAGGTGGAAGCTCCGTTTCCCATGCTCTGTAAAACCTGGTTCCCCATCTGGGGAATGGGGCTCGTGGGAGGACTTCCTGTCCAGGATCAGTTGGCAAAAGATGGGCTCTCCCTGCAATAGCTTTCATTCTACATGTCTCAGCAGGTCCTTCTTATCTCCCTGAGGGTCATTCTCCTAAAAATTTCTTACAAAACTGGGAGCAAACAGTCCATTTGAACACTAAGTAATTCAGCAATCACATATTAGGTGCATACCAAGTGCCATTCCATGACTTGTGCTAGGATCTAACTATATACTACTATACATATATATATACATACTTATATGGAGGACACACATCATAATTCAGGAAAGAAAAGTGATGTCTATTACACTTGGGAATTATATACTTAGAATATTATACTTTAGTTTAAAATATATACCTTTGGTTTTTAAAATTTTTGGGTCAGAAAACATTCAAAACAACAACAAAAACCATTCCTGGCCCTAACAAGCAACTACAGTAAGGTTGCAAGATACAAGGTATAAGAAAGCACCACGGACGGTGTGGCTTAAACAACAGAAGTTTATATTTTTTATGTTCTGGAGGCTAGGCACCCAACAGCAAGGTGAAGGCAGGATTGGCTTCTGAAGCCTGCCTCTCTGGCTTACATACGGCCACATTCTTGCTGCTTCCTTTCATGATCTTTCTCCTCAGTGTGTCCAGATAAGAACTTCAAAAAGGTAATTGAGTTAAAATAACGTCTTTAGAGTTTGTCCTAATCTAATCTGATTGGCACCCTTATGAAAGGAGATTAGGGCATATACAGGGATGGAAGGTACAGATGGAAGACCATATGAAGAGAAAAGGGTAGCTATTTGTATGTCAGGGAGAGAGGTCTCAGAGGAATTCCACCCTATCACTGGCACCTTGATCTTGAACTTCCAGCATGTGGAACTGTACGATAATAAACTTCTATTTTTCAAAACCACCCGGTCTGTGGATTTTTTGTTACGACAACAGCCCTTATAAAGTAATACAATAGTCAACACAACATCGAAGGAGAAAAGCACAGTCAGAAGACCGACACTCCCTGACTTCAA
The DNA here is from genome assembly GCA_004026765.1 of Micronycteris hirsuta. Lineage (NCBI taxonomy): Eukaryota > Metazoa > Chordata > Mammalia > Chiroptera > Phyllostomidae > Micronycteris > Micronycteris hirsuta. Next base: position 83,454 of record PVJI01004896.1, read on the forward strand.
GATATACTCTTAAAGCTACTGCAGGATGAATGTGTGGCATTGGTGAGAGGACAGAAAAATAAATCAATGGAATAAAATAGAAAGCCCCAAAAGGGGCACACAGAGATATAGAGATACAATAAACTGGTCTTGGACAAAATAGCAAAGGCAATTAAATGAAGAAAAAAGATAGTCTCTTCAACAAATGGCACTGGAAAAAGTGGACACCCACATGGAAGAATAAAGAAGAGAAAAGAAGAAAAGGAAAGAGAAGAAAATAAAAAAGTATCTACTCACAGATGTTACACTCTTCACAAAAACTAACAGAAAAGGGATTTTAGATTTAATTACAAAGTGCAAAACTATGAACACTTCTGAAACTCCTAGAATATAACATAGTAGAAAATCTAGATGACCTTGGGTTTGATGGTGCCAGGAAAGAAGAACTGATATCTTGAAATTTATGAAAATTGAAAACTTCTGTGAAAGATATTGTCAAAACAATCAGAAGACAAGCTACAATCTAGGAAAAACATTTGCAAAAAAATCTACTGATAAAGGACTATTACCCAAAATACTCAAAAGGTCTCTTAAAACTCAAACACAATAAAATGAGCTACCTGATTTTAAAATGAGCAAAAGATCCAAAATGAAAGACATCATTGTATGTCGATATCGTGACAATGAAAGACAATGGCCTCTGCTTGCCTTGATGCCAGTTTCTCCATTTCTGCCTTTATACCACTGGTGCCTTTCAAGCTGCCATACTTGTGCTGCAGCTCAGAGGGAGGAAATCTACGTAGGTGAGTCTATGTGTGAGGTCTTTAAGAGGAACTGCTTGGGGCTCCAGAAGTTTCTTCCACTAACTCAATCCCTGCTAATTTTGTAGCCAGAAGTTGTGCGGACTTATCTTCCTGGCACTGGAACCCTGGGCTGGGGGGCCTGGTGTGGGGCTACAACTCCTCACTCCCAAGATAACGCTCCTGAATTTTTACTCTCCACACGTGTGTGAGGGACCAGCCCGTTCTGTGTCTGCACCCCTTCTGTCAGTCTGGATAGATGCGGTTTCTTTAATTCTGTAGTCGTCAGACTTCCATTCAGCTCGATTTCTGATGGTACTGAGTGATGGTTGTTCTATATTTTAGTTGTAATTTTCATGTGGTTGTGCGAACAGGCTAGCCATATCTGCCTATACCACCATCTTGACAGGAAGTCTCCCAGTTAGTCTTATTTTCTGTAAAATAATTACTAAATTTACCAATAGAATATTCATTAAACATTTTTACAAGACTACTTTACCTACTGCAAATATTTTGTGCAGCTTATTTTGCTTTTTCATAGTGCCATGGTTTTGTCATTATCTAGCTTTTAATATATAAGTAGCCACTGTTATCAATTCTTCATTTGTAAATTCTGTGACATTTTTGCCATCCATACTTACTTATAATATTTTTTATCATTTTAGTTTTTATATTTATACAATTAATAGACCTCAAATTCATGTTGGGACTAAAGTAGCCATCCAGGGTTTTTTTTTTCCCCACAAAGTCAATTCATTTTAAAACATCATTTTTAAAAATTAATCCATCTTTTCCCACTGAATAAAATGTCAGCTTTACCATTTAAAACATATTTGTGTATATCTGGATGGATATTTTCCAGATTCTATATATTTTATTCCACTAAATCTATTTGTTCTTATTATTCAAAATTATCATAGAATTTTATACTTGTATTCCTCAAAAAATATTTTGTAAAGTTTTCTCTAAACCTTCTCATTGGTATTCTAATTTGCAGAGCATAGGCTTCATAGATTAATTTTAGAAGCTGACATCTTTATGGTACTGAGATATTCTGCCTAATAATAAGTTATGGCTATTTTCTGTCTTCTTTTATAACCCTCAGAAGAGTTCTAAAGTTTCTCAACATAAACCCAGGCTTTTTCTTATTCCTAGTTTTTGGTTTTTTAAACCCATTTTTCTTGGTGTTGTAAATGGCCCATTTCCTTCACTAAAGTTTCTGTTTATAGTTGGTATATAACAAAAGTAATGATTTTGATATAATTTTTGCAACCAGGGAATTTTCTGAATTCTCTTTTTTATTTCTAATGGTTTTCCAGACAACTGTCATGAGTTCTAATAGTATATAATTATATCGTCTGCGAATAACAATAATGTAATGTCCTCCATTCTCACTTTGATAGTTTGTCTCCTACGTAGTTGCCCTCACCTATACTTTCAGAGCTATGATCATGATGGTAATTGACCTCCTTGATAATCTCCTGAGTTTAATCTACTTTAGGACTGAAAACACTCGAAACATTGCTAAGCCTTGGGTAGTTTTGCACTTTGCCGATGCAGCAACAGGACATCTATTTCTGTCACATATTTTGGGCTACATGGAGGGAGGGTGTGACCCACCTTCTCCGTTTCTCACTCTGTGGCCAAAACGCCACCTTGCTGTTGAATGTGTGCCTATCAGGTGCCAGACAATTCACTGGGATGTTCACATTCAGTGACATATCTAATTCTCCCAATAAACCAAAGAGATAGTTGTAATTGCCCCTAGTCCCCTGATGAAGCCTAGAAAACAGCTTAAGTTACACAGTTCATTAGTAGCAGAGAAAGACCTTAAAGCCGTATTCCTGGGTCTCCAAGACCCATACATTCTTTCTTCTGCATTTCCTTGCACTGCAAAAAGGCCGAAACAAGGAATGTACACAATTTGGGGGGAATGGGGAAGAGGGAGAGGTCAATTTTGCCTCGGGAGGGTCAAGGAGGGATGCTTCCACTCCTAAGGAGGGGCGCTGAAAGGGATGAGCAAAACCTTGCTCTCCCACGTGATTCAGGAAACACCCTCCACACCCCACAGGAGAAGTGAGCACATCACGACTTCACAGCTGCCCTTGACTGCTGTCCCTTTGCGTCCCGGGCAGTTCCTCCTGTTACAGCATGCCCAATTATTTCCAAGTCCAAGCTTACTTGCCTTAAGAGTGGGCACATGTTGAGAATAGTTATGGGGATGTAAAGTAAAGCATAGGGAATATACTCAATAATATTCTAATATCTATGTACGGTGTCAGATGGGGACAAGATTTATTGGGATGATCACTTAGTAAGTGTTATGTCTAATCACTGGGTGCACACCTGCAACTAATATAATATTGCATGTCAACTGTAATTGAAAAATAAAAAATGATTTTAGAAAAGAGTGGGCACATGTTCAACACGGTTCTTTAGCAAGGAAAATAAGTTGTTTTTACCTGAGGAAACTTAATTCAAGTTTTGAACTCATTTCTTCTTTCAGGCAGTTTCTATAGTAAACTCAGTCCTGTGGTGGGATTTATTGAAGCACAGAATAGAAAAGACATTTGCTCAGAAGTAACTCAAGCTTATGATGTGGATTAGAACCTGGAAAAATAATAAATCATAAAGCTACCTAGTCCAGAAAACACTGAGACATACTTGAAAGTAGACTGATATTTGAACAGTGAGCTATTTTTATTGAATATATTGGGGTGACACTGCTTAATAAAATTATATAAGTTTCAGGTGTATAATTCTATAATACATCATCTTTGTATTGTATGTTCACCACCCCAAGTCAAGTATGTTTCTCTCACCACTTATTTCCCCTTTACCCTCTTCTACCTCACCCCAACCCCCTTTCCCTCTGGTATCACCGTACGGTTATCTTGCCTATGAGGGGTTTTTTCTTAATTCTTTCACCTTTTTCACCCAGCATCCTAACTCTCCTTTCCTCTGACAGCTGTCAGTCTGTTTTCTGTATACATGAATCTATTTTATTTGTTAGCTTATTTTGTTCATTAGACTCCACATGAGTGAAATCATATGGTACTTGTCTTTCTCTGACTGGCATATTTCACTTGGCATAATAATCTCTATGTTTATCCCTATAGTCACAAAAGGTAAGATTTCCTTCTTTTTTATGACTGAATAATATACCATTGTGTAAATGCACCACAGCTTCTTTCTTAGCCACTCATCTACTGATGGGCACTTGGACCACTTCCAAATCTTGGCTATTATAGATAATGCTGCAATGAACACAAGGGTGCATATATTTTTTTAAATTACTGTTTCAGGTTTCTTTGGATATATTCCCAGAAGTGGAATTGCTAGGTCATAAGGCAGTTCCATTTTTTTTTCGAGGTAATTCCATATTGATTTCCACAGTGGTTTCACCAGTTTGCATTACCACCAACAGTACACTAGGATTCCCTTTTCTCCACATCCTCGCCAGCACTTACAGATTGCTTTATTGATGGCCTTTCTGACAGGTGTAAGGTGATATCTCATTATGGTTTTAATTTGCATTTCTCTGATGGTTGGTAACATTGAGCATCTTTTCATAAGTGTATTGGCCATCTGTATGTCTTCTTTGTAGAAGTGTCTATTCAGGTCCTTTGCCTAATTTTAAATTGGATTCTTTGGTGTATTTTTTTTTTTACTTTGAGTTGTATAAGTTCTTTATAAATTTTGGATATTAACCTCTTATCAGATGTATCATTGTTGAATATGTTCTCTCATTTAGTGGGTTGTTTTTTTTATTTTGCTGATGGTTTCTTTTGCTGTGCAAAAACTTTTTAGTTTGATGTAGTTCCGTGTGTTTATTTTTTCTTTTGTCTCCATTACCCAAGGAAATATATTAGGAAAAAATATTGCTATGAGAAATGTCTGAGATTTTACTGCTTATGTTTTCTTCTTGGATTTTTATGGTTTTGGGTCTAACATTTAAGTCTTTAATCCAAAATAAAGTCTTTAATTTTGAGTATTCTCACGTATGGTGTAAGGAGGTGGTCTAGCTTCAGTTTTTTGCATGTACTTGTCCAATTTTCCAAAGACCATTTATTAAATAGACTTTCCACATAAACATACCAATAAATGCAGAAAAAGTCTTTGATGAAATCCAGCACCTGTTGATGATAAAAACTCTCAGCAAAGTGAAAATAGAGGGAACATACCTCAACATAATGAAGACCGTATATCACAAACCCACCGCCAACATCATATTCTTTGGGCAAAAACTAAAAGTGTTTCCCTTAAGATTAGGACCAAGACAGGGATGTCCACTCTCACCACTCTCACTCAACATAGCAATCCTCCTGATTACTGGAGTCCTAGTCACAGCAATCAGACAATAAGAAGAAATAAAAGGTACCCAAATTGGAAAAGAAAAAGTAAAACTGTCATTATGTGCAGATGACATGATACTGTATATAAAGAACCCTTAATATTTCACCCAAACCCACTAAAACTGATCAATGAATTCAGTAAAGTAGAAGGATACAAAATAAATGTCCAGAAATAAGTTGCATTTTATACAACAATAATGAACTATCAGAAAGGGAAACTAAGAAAACAATCCCATTTAGAATTGCATTAAAAAATAAAATAACTAGGAATAAATTTCACCAATGACAGAAAGTTATAAGACACCGAAGAAAGAACTAGAAGAAAATACAAATAAATGGAAGTATATATCATGAGTAGGAAAACTTAAAGTAATTAAAATGTCCTTACTACCGAAAGCAATCTATAGATTCAGCACAATTCCCATCGAGATACCAATGGCATATTTCACAGAACTAGAACAAATATTCCAAAAATTTATTTGGAACCACAGAAGACCCCAAATAGCCACAACAATCTTGACAGAGAAAAAAAGAACACCGTTAAATCATGCTACCTGATATAAAACTATATTTCAAGGCCATAGTAATCAAAACAGAATGGTACTAGCATAAAAGCAGACACATAGATCAATGCAGCAGAATAAGGAGCCCATAGCTTTATAGTCGAATAATATTTGACAAAGAAAGCAAGACAAATGGGGCAAAGATAATCTATTCAATGAACAGTGAGCTATTGTTAAATGAACATGACTACATCAGGAATTATATCTGAATTACTTCCTACCTCAAAAATGTTATTTATCCTTTAATTTTTCTCCTCATTTTAACCTTATTAAAGGAAATACTAGTTCTCCTTTAACTCTTATTTGTAGATGAATAAATTAAAAAAAATAAGGGGTAACTAAATGCTTATAATTAGAGTAATTAATTCCTGATCACAGGGTTCTTTAATTCCTTGGCCGAGGGTTACATTTTATCATGCCTCCTTAAGAGGATACTATGATCTGAGTTTCATCATGGATGTTTCTCTTGTTCTCTCTGTATCACCCAGCCCTCTGGAGCTTCTGCTCATGCAAATTTAGCTGTTTTCATAAGAGGTCAAGTTAAAAGCCATAGGACACAAAAGTAAGCAGCTAGAGAACTTCACCATAATGCTCACAAAAGGTGACATGATCAATTTTTCACTTACTGGAAAGAAAACCTGGTGGTTATTTATTGTTCATTTTATCAGTACTGACATAGGTACAGTCATATGCAGAATACCTGAAGTCTGGCATGTGTTCTCCCCTCACAGAACATTTAATCTAATGCAGAGACAAATGTTACCCAGATAATACAGTTAGAGAACAATCAACATGGAATAATAAGAGCATAGATATGTCATAAATGCAAGAGTATAATTCAAGGATAAAAATAGAAGACATCAAGGTGTCTACTGTAGAAGTTATAAAGAATATCAGCGAAGTTGAGATTTGTCTCTGTAACACCAACTGTGTTTATTTATTGATTGATTGATTTTAGGAAAGGTCAGACTCTGAATTACCAGTTTATTTATCTCTTACATTTTTATCACAAGATTGGATATTTTTTAATAATGGAGGGGAAAGACTCATATTCGCATCTCCTATATTGGAAAGAAGAGAGTGTTTCTGTCAAATGGTTTAGGTACTCTCATCATGGTATAGTTAGGATAATAACAACAGGTGTCTGCAGACACAGTGAAGGCTGTGCATTATTGGCCGGCAAAGGATGTAGAAACATAGCAATGTGGAGGACTTGTTGTATATTCCCAGACAGAAGTAAAGCTTTCCAGCATTCTGAGATGCCCAGCTGCCAGTGATCCCATCCTTGTGGAATGAAGTTCTGACCACATTGAGAACTCCCACTTTCCAGTTCTCCGGGAATATTTATAACTCTGGAAACCAGCTAATAAAATCACCTTTCTACTCACCAGGTTCTAGTGTCTGTAAAAAACTAACTCCAGAACACTTACTTCAGTTAAATCAAAGTTCAGTTCCTCAAGAGACCCTGCCCAAGGTGTGAATTTCTACAAGTACCAAACTAACTTCTTGCTTTCTTAAAAATTTTTATTCATTCCCCTCTTCCTATTTCTTTATGTAGTTTTAATTATCTTTTGTTAAATACAACCTTTCAAATAGCCTCAAGTCATATTACAAAAATATGTGGAAAGAAGAAAAATATACATAAGAAATTAGATCTGAGAGCACACGCTTATATCATTTACTTCCCTAGAGAAGACATAAAACATTGTACTAGAGAAAACAAAATTATAGCATTAGCAATAAACAATAGTCTCCTAGGTGAAACAAACTAGCTGAAAAATCCATGAAGGTAAAATGAAGAAAGAATGAGTCTGAAGGAAGAGACACGTCAAAGAACAGAAAGGAAAGGACAGCTGTGAAAAAGCAGGAATATTTCTAGGGGTTCTCCAAATCAGAGGCAAAAGATGTAAGCAGGAAGGGATGCTGAGAACTACTATTAAGGTGATTTCCGGTGGAACTAAACTCATACCCATTGATCTTTTCTAATTAGGTGACAGAACAATTTGGGCAGAGATGTGGATTCTTGTGTGGGAGGGGCCAAGTGTCAAGATGGGTGGTGCCATTCTGAAAGAACAGAGAACACGCTCCTTCCACGCCCCAGCCATTGATGAATCACCCTGACAAACCCAATCCATACTATCTTCATGACTACTGAAAGTAGGCTGTATTATATAAATATAAATGGAATCTCAGAATAAAGATTAAAAAAATTAAAGACACCAGACATTTGAAGAAAACCAAGCGGTAAGCCATTGAGGAAAGACATTCTCAAGCTTAACTCCAATGCAGTACCATGAACAATATTAAAATGAAACTGGCAGGTGGGAGAAAATAAGTGCACCATATGTGATGAAGAATTTATATGAGGTCTATCTGAAGAAATTCTGTATACAAAAGAGAAACAAAAACCTAAATCCCTGGTAAAGTGCCTGAGAAACTTAAGAAGACAGATAGAACCTGTCACATTATCAGGAAATTAAAAATAAAAACAATGAGATAATATTTTTCACTCTCTCCATTGGCAATAAGGACTGGCAGAGATTTTCTTCAGGTGTTGTTTAGCTCCTGATGTGCAAAAAACTATCTGTTAAAACACTATTCAAGCACAAGCTAAAATAAAGAGACGTTAATGATCTCAAAGGACAAGGAATACATTCTTCGCCAAACTAGTTTGGAAAAGTCAGTTAACAAATGGATGACCACAGCCTCCAACAAGCTCTTCTTCAAAGAGATACGACAATAATGAACATACACATGCACAAAACAACTGAGTCCCCAAATACATGAAGTGAGCATTAACAGAATTAAAATGAATTTAGAAATAAACACTTCTAAGATGATATTTGGAGACTCGAAGTAACCTCGCTTCCAACAACGGATAACTGTTCCAGACAGAAAATCAGTAAGAAAATACAGGACTTCACAGCACACTATAAGCCACTCGGCCTCGCAGACACAGGGAGAACACTCCCCTCGGCAACAGTGAATACAGCCTCAAGTGCACATGGAGAATTATCCAGGATAGACCATATGCTAGGCCACAACACAAGTATTCATAGATTTTAGACAATTAAAACCATACAAAGTATCTCTCCTAACCACAATAAATCAAGCTAAAAACCATTATCAGAAGGAAAACTGGAAAATTCAGAAATATGTGAAAATTATAAAACACACTCTTTAAAAACCAATGGGTCAAAGAAGAAATTCAGGGGAAATTAGAAAATAGTTTGAGATGAATGAAAATGAAACAAAGCATAACAATACTTATGATATTCAGAAAGGCAATGTTCAAAAGGAAAATTACAGTCATAAATACCTATATTAAGAAAGATCTCAAATTGATCATCTTAATTTAAAACTTGAAGAGCTATAAAAAGAAGACCAAACTAAATTCAAAGCTAGCAGAAGGCAGGAAATAGTTCAAATTAGAGTGGAGATACATGAAATAGAAAAGAGACGAACAATATCGATAACGAACAAAACAAAAATTTGATTCTTTGGGGGAAAAAAATCAACAATTTGACAAAGGCAAACCAACCATAATGAGATACCACTTCACACCTATTAGGATGACTACAATTTTAAAAAATGAAAATGAAATGTTGGCAAGGATGTGGAGAAATCGGAACACTATGCCTTCCTCTGGTGGTGGAAATGTAAAAGGATGTAGCCACTGTGGAAAACAGCTTTTTCCTCATAAAGTTAAACAATTCTCATATGACACAGGAATGACACTCCCAACGGCATAACCAGAGAAGCGAAAGCAGGGACTCAAACAGTATGTGAATATGGGTTGTAACACTGAATTCACAACAGCCAAGAGGTAAAACAGCCCGCGTCCATCACCAGAGGACTAGATTTAAAAATGCAATCGTTTTCAGCCATAGAAACGACTGACGTTACAAGTTACAACATCAAGGAATCCTGAACATATTAAACTAAGTAAAGTAAGCCAGATACAGAAGGACAAATATTGTATGATTCACTTATATGAAATACCTAAAGAGGTAAAATTTATATAGGGAGAAAATAGATTAGAGGTTACCAGGGCTTGGAGTGAGAGGGGATTGGGAAGTTAACAGAGTTCCTGTTTGTGTAAATAATAATGGTGATAGTTGTACCACATTTTAAATGTAAGTAAGGTGACTAAACAATGCATTTAAAATGGTTAATATGACAAATTTACGTTATACTTTAGCACAGTAAAAATTGAGGGGAAAAACAATACTTTTGAAAAGGCAAGGAAATTAATAATCCTACATAAGAGTGTACATTGATACTTCTTAAAGAACAATTTGGCAATGTCAAATTTAAAATATTTGTGAATGGGCACAATTTTTTTAATTGATTTGTAGAACCTGAAACATACCAAGTCACTTCCACACTGGAGCAGCCCAGCCTTGTGTGGGAGTCCAGCGGTCCGCCACAACCTCTTCCTACTTATCATTGGGGCTGGTGGAGGCAAGGAAAGGGGAATAGTATTAAATGAAGACTGCTCACTTCTAATCACTCAGAGTTTTACACCCAGGGTAGAATGTGGAAAGTAGGAATTTTCTTTATCGCTTCTCTTATCACCCCCCTGGAATAAGACATACTCTACAAACTCCTCCTGGAGCAAACTACACAAATCAAGCTAAAAACCAGTTGCAATGCCACCGAAAGTCAAGATTTGGGAAGTTTGTTATTGTTTCACTTTGGCTTTCTGTTCTGTTCTTGGCAGTGGAAAACAGTCTTATATTTATTTAGCCCAGTATAGGCAGTTCCATTTATCCCTGTCTTCTACTCTAATAAACTGGAAGCCCTCAGTGACAATGCACAGGAAGAAAAACACGCACACGATTTGAAACACAGTAGAGAACCCAAGTGAAAAAAAGCTAAGGAGAAATGGTGGGGGTTGAAGAGGGGAGAAGCAGAGGAATTTAAGAGACCAAATATCCTCCAGGAAAGGAAACAAAAAGGGAGCAATTTAGAAAGCCCAGGATCAGAATGACACTTGATCTGCCCAAAACAAGAAAATGAGCCTTCAGGGCCCATCCAGCGTGGGGCCAGACCCACACTTGTACATTTCACTATTTGTACCAGTTAATTTTTTCCTGAGTACAAACCATCTAAAAACATAGTGACTTAAAACAACAATCACTTATTTAGTCTACATGGTCTTTTGCCACCCCACAGACTAGCTCAAGATAGTTCAGACAATAGCTGAGCTACTTCCCAAGAGAACAAGCATAAGAATTCAAGTCCTCTGAGGCCTCAGCTTCAGACACGCATGACTTCCGCTGTATTTTATTGGTGAAGCAAATTCCAAGTTCACTCAAGGGTCAAAGGCTGGGGAAATAGGTTTCACCTCTAGTTGAGAGAAGCTGAGAATTTGCATTACAAAGGGATGTTGTCACAGAACAGAAAAAACGATAGCCATTCTGCAAGCAATATGCCACCTCATTCCATCAGTCAATGAAGGAGCCAAAACTACGTTTCCACCCTGTGTATAAGACTGTCTCAGGAACTACGATAAAAATAATGTTTTTCCCCTCATTGGTGAGTATCTACATATTCTCTGGGTGAATTTGTCTCTACATACCTATGGAAAAATATGATGTTCTGGGATGTACAGAAGGTGCCAATGCTACTCTTCTCAGTTTATTCCGAAGAGCTAAGACTTCAGAGCTCAAGATACAGAAATAATGGCTCTGTTTTTGCCTTTTAGTGCCTCAGAGTCTCTTGGTAACCCTGGATCTAAAATGTGCCTGGGAAACCAAGATGAAACAGGGATTCATTTTGCTTTGGTAAGCAGATGATTTGACTAGGACTTTCAAGATGAGCAAGAATTGGCCAGACGATGAAAGTCAGGAAAGGCAGTCCAGCTACAGAGGACAAGATGGTAGGGGATAAGGAAAGGCAGCAGCTGAGCGATGCGTGAGTGACTGGGTGTGGAAGGCTCCCAGGGAGTGCTGGGGATTGGCTGCAGTTTCTCTGCTGGGGATTGCACAGGGATCCTCACACCGCAAGCAGAAGTATCTGAACAGGCTCCCACACCTCACTCTAATCACCTATTTTGTTAATGGCACAGTTCATGTCGAAGACTCTATTTAAAACTTCCAGTTCCAGTAGCACACCCTCATGTTTGCAGGAAGTCGGAAAAACCTTACTGTCACATTGTCCTGATTACCATTTATTCACCACCTTCGGCAACAGAATGGGGCCATTGTTTGCTTTACGTCTGTCTCTCAATATTAGACACCCCCGAACTAAATTACTGACTTTGAATTGAGATGATTCGCTTTTAAAGCACTTCCCACACTGTTACTTCATACCACAGAAGTAATTTTTCTCCAAAGACTTGTTTTGGGTATAAAATTGGATTCTGGCATAGTCTCTATCCTTATTGACAAGTTTCCATGTTTATTATTGTTCATCCTTAAGACATTGCCTCGTTAAAGACGGAAAGGTTAACGATTGAACCCTGCTTGCCTCGAGTAAATCACACTCAATTTTCCAGAGCTCATTGCAAAGAATCTGCTCCAAAACAGCTAATTCGGGCCGAGAACACAAAACGTGAGTCGGGGCGGCCCCGTTTTCAGTCTTCAAATGCAGACTTTTCTCCTTCACATCGACAAAGCCATTCTGTGTGAGTTAATCTCTTTTCTTCTCCAAAGGAAAATGTATGTTGAAGATGGCGATCCAAGCACTGTGGCAGAATGTAGGCCATAAAACATATGAGAAAACACTCATCAGCTTCCTAGGGCTGTGCTAATGGTTACTGGCAGGCTCATAAAGGTGCTGGAACTGCCATTCATTTGATTAGGAACCAGAGTGGGGTTTCTAAGTGCAGCACAGTTCAAACATTCTGCTCTTTTCCCTCTGCCTCACTGTGCATGTGTGTGTGTGTGTGTGTGTTTCGAAAGGAAGGAGAGGTATCCATAAATAAAAGTAGTTCTTGTCTCATGTGTCAGATTTTGCAGTATAACAGACCACCCAAAATGTACTAGGTTCACACAAGAGCACTTTATTAATGCTCTTATGTCAATGGGGTGACTGCGTAATTCTGCTGACCTGAGCTTGGTTTAGCTGATCTAAATCAGGCCCATTCATGAGTTCAAAGCCAGCTACTGGGTCAGATGGAGAGCAGACTCACCTTGGATGGTTCATTGCTGGTCCATATGGCATTTCATCCTCATACGGGCTAATGCGAGTTTATTAGCATGGCAGCTCAGTGGGGTTACTGGGGAGGGAACGGAAGCAGGAAGCATGCAAATCCTCTTGACCTAGACACGAAACTGGCAAGGTATCTTTTCCACTACATTCTATGGGCCAAAGCAAATCCCAGAGTGAGCCCAGAATTAAAGAATGGGAAAATGCACTTTATTTCTTGAAGAGTTACAAAGTCACTGGAAAAGGGCACAGATACAAAGAGAGACGGAATATTCGCATCATTTTTTGTAATCTACCTCAAGTCATTGGGAATTAATAGTTTTGTTATGACCCAAATCTCAAGATAAACCAAATTACATGTGTTTTATAAGAAGATGGGTGGAGCTGTGTTGGAGTATGAAGTGGGCTAGGTTGGTTTTTCTATCTTCTTCTCTAACTTGTTCTTGCTTTCTGGTTTGGGAAGCTCTTTGATAAAATATTTAGCACCAAATTGTGACAGATACCTTTAGTATGTGTGAATAAAGCGCTTCTCTATGTTACAGCACTTAATAAGAAACCTTTTGTATTCCATCAGACACAGAAACAGATCAGGGAAGCAGCTAAGGACAGTTACGTGAGATAAGCCATGCAAGTGAGCAACCACCCTGCCTGGACAGGCTCTCTGCCTCTACATGGCAGTATCGGACAAGAAGTGACAGGGGTCCCAAAGAGTTCTGGTTCCAGAAATTCCCAAAGAATGTGTAAGAACAGCTAAAACCTGGTAGCATGGTCTAATTTTGACCAAGTCTAGGAAATTTAACATTCAGTATTCAGAATTCCCAGAGGATATATTAAATGTATTTAGTGGGTTTCACTTACAAATAAGAAAGGAGATCTTCATTTATGGTAAGCTTTGAAAAGAGCACCACAGCACAAAGGCGGGGGGTGGGGGGACAAAACAGGACACCAGCGTTAGAGTCTAAAAAGGTGAGTTTGATCGTTTCAATTTCAGGGACAATGGAACAATGACAGTACACCTGGAGAGAAGGCATGAGGCAGCTACTTAAGGACTCTGGAAAGTAAATAATAGAAGAAGGCCATATCTCAAAGCACCACCGAATCTGCAGTGAGTTTAACCATCTCTCCCCCAACTTTGGTATTCTTTGAACCGGATTTGAAGCAGCCTCAAATGCAGAACTGGCCATGAACATGGACAGACAAAGCTCCAAGATAAGAACTCTGGTTCTTGCTAAAAGTGAACAAAGAGGAATTTTAATGCTCTAAGTGGAGAAAATCCCCATTACTCGCTTTTTAAAAGTAAATGTAATTTTCTCCATTCTCTCTTGCCCCATTGTCCAGGTACTCACGGGTGGCAGCTGTGATGGTAAGGACTGCAGTAGCGGTGGGGGACTGAAGGCACCCAAAGTGCTGAGGCAGAAGAATCTGTTTCATCAATGTGAGGCTCTGCGGTTCCAAGAGACCGGGGTGAACTGCTGCTGCATTTCCCTCTCTGTCCTCTTGCCACACGGCCATGGGGGTAGTTGTGGCCTTGGGAAATTCACAGCACACCAGGCATATGATAGCCCCAGATGTCCAGCTGGAGGACTGCAGAAGAGAGCCTCAAGATCCAGAAACCATCAAGGAGATCACAGAAGGCAGAAGCTTAGAAAACAAAACATGACACTAAGAACTCCTGGACTCACCTAAAGTGGTGCGTGCATGGATCTAATTCTGAATGGCAAACCAAAGACTTTGAGAACTGAATTAAGATAAAAGCCACTAGCTGGGTTTTAGACATAAAATAGACCCAAAGAGCTCTACAGGGAACCAACATAGAGATCACACGTACAAAAGGATGATCCAAAACTGTGGTTTCAATGGAATGATGTGTATTTTCTGCTTAAAAAAAATTTTTTTTTCACTTAGCATAATGCTGTTCAGATCCATCTATGCTTTCACAAAGGGTAGGAGCTCCTTCTTTCTTTCTGTTGCATAGTATTCCATTGTGTACATGTACCATAGTTTTTTGATCCCTCATTTATTGATGGACACTTAGGTTGCTTCCAGCCCTTGGCTCTTGTAAATTGTGCTGCTATGAACATTGGGGTGCATAGATTCTTTGAATTGGTGTTTCAGGGCTCTTCAGGTATAATCCCACTAGTAGAACTTCTGGGTCAAAAGGCAGTTCCATTTTTAATTTTCTGAGGAAATCCCATACTGTTTTCCACAGTAGCTGCATCAGTCTTCATAAGCCAGGTGGTGAAAGACAAATATTATCTGATCCTACCTATAAGTATAACATAATCCACAAAACAAACAAGCAAGCAAAACATACCCAGAGACATTGAAACAAAGACCAAATTTGACATTAACCAGAAGGGGCATGGAGAGGGATAATGGAGGAAAAAAGGGGAAGAGTTATCAGGAATATCTATAAAGGACACATGGACAAAGCCAATGGGGTAGGATTGAGGGTGAGAGGTAGGAATGGGTAGGGTGGGGAGGTAGTTGTGGGGGGAAAATGGAGACAACTGTACTTGAACAGCAATGAAAAATAAATAAATAAATAAATAAACAAACAAACAAACAAAAGAATTGTATTGCTGAATTGTATGGTATGTCCATTTTTAATTTCAATAGCTAATGCCAATAAAATTTCCATAGAAGTTACACTAATGTATATTCCCACAATGTATGGATTACCTACATGTTTCCTCTGTATCCTTATCAACACTGTGGGTTATTGAACTTCCAAAAAAAATCTTTTCCAATCTAATGGGTAAAAAAGTAGCATTTTCTTATAGTCTTCACTTGCATTTCTCATATTATGGCAGAAACTGGGCATCTTTTTATGGTTCGAGTCATCCCTATCTCATTTTTGTAACATGGAATGTTTGTTCAAACACTATTCTCATTTTCAATCAGATACTTGCTCTTTTACCTTCTGATTTCTAAAATCTCTTTATACACTAGGAGATTAGCCCTTTGTTGGGGTGTGAATTACAAATACATGAGATCTTTCCAGAGGTATGCAGCCATGTAATATGAAAAATAGAAACATTTATTGAAAAAGATATAAGATACAAGAAACACTGTACATAAGACAGTGATGCCTCAGTTCCCTTCAAAGCAGGCACCTTGGGACCTCACACAGCTCTCCCGTCATATTTTCCTGAATCTCACTGACAGTCTGAAATCTCTTCCCTTTCAATGGTGATTTTAGTTCTGGGAAAAGCCAGAAGTCACAGGACACCAAATCTGGGCTGTAGGGAGGTTGAGTCATCTGGATGATTTGATGTTTCACCAAAAAACTCTGCATAAGACGATACATGTGCAGGCCCATTGTCATGCTAAAACTGCCAATAGGTGCAGCCTTCTGAATTATCCAAATAGTTTCTGTGGAGGAATGTTCAAGCTTAACACAAAATTTGATGCAGATTTGTTGCTTTACTCACTTAGTCATTTTCAATAGGACGACCACGCAGTACACATGCTCGCTCAGCGGCATCTGCTGCCCCCATTGGCTAGTTCAGTGAAGTTGTCATTGTTCACCCATGAGCGTTCCAGTGCACTGCTCTCCTTGGCTGCCAGGTTATATTGATGCTGCATAAACGTTCTCATTATATTAACAATGTCTGTACTATTTCCAGACAGACCTCACATTTTCTAATTTAACATTTACCTTTTGTCTTTATTCAGTGTATTTTCTTTTCACAGCCAATCTAATCAGTGATTTCTGCCTTGACTTCTGATTTATGAGTCATAATTAAAAAGGACTTCATTCTGAAATTATAAAAGAATTTGTCTATGTTCATATCTACTAATTTTATGCTTTAATTTTTGTGTTTATTTTGTGGACATTTCATTAAAGAATAACATACATACATAAATGTACATAAATCATAAGGAAATAGCTGACTGGGTTTTCACTAATGGAGTACACATACGTAATCAGCACCCAGATCAAGAAACATAACATTAGCAACACACCACGAGTTTCTGGAAGCCTCTCTCAGTCACTGAGCACCCTCCCCAAGGTTAATCACTCTCCTGATTTCTGAGACAACAGCCATGAGTCCCTGGCAGAACCCCTTCCACTTCACAGCCTGAGTGCCTAGAAAAGTATTCCATGCTGAATAGTTGTTTATTGAACAGACAACTTAGAAGAATCAGAGTAATTTTCCATATTGCTGATAGACCTGACTTTGTACACACAAAGGAGAGTATATAGTAGGCATTTATAGATGCGTCAGACATTGACATAAAATGTCTGGGACACTGTGATGAAAGAAACTATATCCATTTAAAAATTAAAATAAAACTCTGAAAAGACTGCCTTTTCCATCCCTGCTAGAAATTTTTATTATCATTGTGTCATTTCTGGACACTTTCCTTTCATGAAAAGCAAGATTCCCGTTATCTCCATTGATGTCCAAAATGAGCCAAACCATTAACAATGGATTTTTCTTTTTAATATCCCCCTAACATGCACGGCAAACTCCAGAATTTAGAGTAGCTTACTGATAATACTCTGAAGAGGATAATTCACATGTTCAAAGAAAGGCAAGAAAACCAATTTTGATGAGGAAGGAAGTGAGTCATTGTCCATTATGCAAAGTTAGAGGAGCCAAACAATTAGGGGATCGCAGATAAATGAAAAGCATGGGAAAGGAGTAGAGGATCGGGTCAGAGAAGTGGGCGGGGGCACCTCCGCAGTCAATGGTATGTTTGTTACCACGAAAAGAAGTAAGTGCAAAATAAATGTGCGGAGACAAAAGGAAGAGGGTTCGCTATGTTCAATTATTGCAATATTGCACAGATTATTTCTCTGGGCGGAAGGACGTGTTAAAATGTATACCCTGGAAATCCAAGAAAATGAGAAAGAAAAAGAGAGATGGAGGTTTTGACCAAATTTCAACAATAGAAGAAAAATTTACTCTCTTCATTGCATTGACAATTCTATCCCAAGGTTGCCTAGAGCCTTCCAGTCGCTAAATCTGATTCTTTTCAATCCTCATTTCACTTGACCTTCCTATAGTTTCTGATGCTATTGATCACTGTCTCTCTTGAAATCCAGCCATCCTTTGGCTTCAGTAAAGCCAGTTTCTCCTATTTATGTTTCATGTCTCTTACCATTTCTGCTCAGTCCCTATCTAAGTTTTGGTTCCCCTCAATGGCAGAGCCTGCACAGTAAGTAACTTGGATCCAGAGTTGACTCAGAAGGAATTCAGAGAAGAGTGAGGGCATGTGTGTGTGGGGGGGGGGGGGGGCAGGGGGGGGGGGTGGCAATGATAAAAGTAGAAGAAGACAGTAAAAATCAAGCTGGGCTTGATTTTATTATAAACCTCTGATTTCTAGTACCTCAGCTAATACAGGTTATCTCAACTCAGGTTCCCTTCAAAAAGTAGTCAGAGACAAGGATTTGTGGGCAGGTGTTTTGTTTTGGAGTTATTCCAGGATATAGGCATGAAGGACCCAAGAGACAGAGGGAAGGAGAAAACCTCGGTAGAAAGATGCTCTACTGAGGTCACCACGGAGGGTACCAGGAGCTAGATCCTCTCGGGAGCCCTCTAAGGAACATGTAGAACACCTCTCAGAATTGTCCACCTGCAGTTTGACAACAAATACTTAACTCTCAGCTCCCATTCTGTCTCCTGTGTGTTGAAAGCTGCCCCTGGGATCATTCACGTCTCGCATTTCCAGACTGTACACAGAAGCATGACTAATGGGCTCCGGCCTGTGTCTGAAGTGCTAGGGACACCAGGGACACCAAGTGGAGAAGTGGCATATGCTGAGGGTGAAATGCTGTCCACATGTGGTGCATCAAAGATCACAAGCAGGGACTTCCGCCAAGATGGAGGCATAGGTGGATGCACTGCACCGCTGCTCACAACCAGAGAGTTTAAACAACGAACTCAATAGTGAAAAATAAACAACCAGAACGGACAGAATCGAACTGAAGGGAAGTCCGACACCCAGGAAGTTGGGGAGGACGTACCTCCAGGCCGGTAAGCGGAGCAGAACCAAGCAGAGGAGCGGAGTGAGAGGCAGTTTGCCCGGAGGAACTCACCCCGGGAGCACCTAAACAAAACACTACCCTGAGCAATGGGTGAACCTCGCAGGCCAGCGGCGTAGCTGGAGAGGCCAGTGGAACCAGCAGGGCCGAGACTGGCAGAAAAGGCAGTGGGGAACTGGAGAGCAGAGGGTGATAGGGAGTGGCGGTGAACAGTAGACACCATTGCTCCCTCCCAGGCCCCGCCCCCAGAGGAAATGTCACAAAAAAACGACTCGGGTTACCAGGCACCGACAAACACCTAAGACTCTGACAGGTGCGCCGAGATAAAAAAGAATGAAAATGGCCAAAACGAAAGATCAGAACAAATTACAACTAACAGACGAAGAGATAGCCAAATTAACAGATGCCCAGTTTAAAACACTGGTAATCAGGATGCTCACAAAACTGGAAGAAATAGTTGAACAAATGAACTATACGATAAAGATAATGGAGGAAGATTTACAGGGAACCAATAGGGAAAAAAAGGAAGCTGGGACTCAAACCAATGGGCTGGACCAGAAGGAAGAAATAAGAATTCAAAAAAATGAGGAGGGACTCAGGAACCTCAGAGACATTGGTAAACGACCCAACATCCCGATCATAGGGCTGCCAGAAGGACAAGAGGAACACCAAGAAATTGAACGTATTTTTGAACAGATAATGAACGAGAACTTCCCAAAGCTGGCAAAGGAAATAGGCTTCCTGGAAATCCAAGAAGCTCAGAGAACCCCAAAGAAGC
>PVJI01004897.1:0-102603 GCA_004026765.1 Micronycteris hirsuta
TTCATCAAGCTTCTCGAGTTTCTTGAGCTGCCTGATAACATATGCTTTGAACTCAATGTCTGATAGTTGGCTTGCCTCTGTTTCATTTATCATTCTTTCTGGGGCTTCCTCCTTTCCTTTCATTTGGGGATTGTTTCTTTGTCTTCCCATTGTTTGTGGGATTCTTCTTGCTAGCCTCTGGTTCTTAAATTGATCTGTCTAGTTCTCTGAAGCAGCAAAGTTAATTTTGTGTCACTCTCTGTTTTTTGGGCTGACTCTTGTCTGGGTCCCACTCTATTCTCTTCACAATTCCAGGTTTTAATGTCTCACCTGTTGATAAAGAAGCGAGGGGAAGAGAGAAAAAGAAGGAAAAGAAAGCAAAAGAAAAGGAAAAAGAAAGATAAAGAAGAAAATAATTTGAAAATAACCCAAAATAAAAAATAATAAAAAATAGGAAAATAAAGGAAGAGAAAACTAGGAATATCAAATGAAGGGAAGATAGAAGGATTTAAAAAATATATAGAGGGATGAATAGGAAGAAGGGTGGGGAAAAACAAACAAAGAAACAAAGAGAAAACAAAAGAAATAAAAAAATTAAAAATAAAAATAAAAAAAAGACTTTTGTTGGCTGGCTTCAACAGCGTCAGGCTGGGAAGATATCAGACTTCTACTGCTGTCTTCCTGGGCTGCACTCTCAGCTGCCGTCCTGCCTCCAGCCGAGTTGCTGGGAGTTTGCAGCACCTCCTCTGGGCCGCCTGACCCCAACCCTGAGTCAGAGTTTATGAGGTCTGTGTCTCCCCTCAGTGGGGCTCAATGTAGCTCCTCTGTTTCTCCTCCACGGAGGGACTCTGCACCACAGGTCTGGGTTGTGTCTCAGGCCCTCCAGGAGTGAGCTCCATGCCCCTGCATTCACCGATCGCTTTTGTCTCTGGATTTGGGGCTTGCAAGCCTCAGGCCTGGGCTCCCGGTCGGGCACCAACGCCAGCCGCCCCTGACTGGCTCCACCGGGTGCATGCCCTATCCCGGAGCTCCAGGCCTGGGCTTCCCTTTCAGTTCAGTCTCCAATTCCTCCCACTGGGATCGCCAGCCTCTGCAGATCAGTCCCCACGTACACACCAACCTCTGGACTGCTGGGGACCAAGGCTCTTCCAACAGACGCACGCATCTGCTTTGGCTACTCACACACCCCAATCCAGCTCCCTCCCACGGATCCTGGAACAAACCGGGAAGCTGCTGCTACTGGATCCGCAGACCTCCCGGCTCCCCGCGAGAGCCGAGGGACCCCTTCCCTCCGAAGCAGTCTCCCTACCGGCTGATCTTTCAGTTTTATGTGTAGTCCTGGTTGCCAATCTTCCCAGACACCAGAATACAGCTCGGTGATCGCTCTGCTCCTCAGAAAATCGGCCCGATATCCTGCCAGTGGGCCGGAGGATAGCGATCACGCTTCCTCCTACTTCGCCGCCATCTTTCTCTCCTCAAGATAGTGATTTATTTAATTACTTATATTCGTAGTAACAACTCCTATTCAAATATAGTCTTTCGCAGAACTCCAATGTTCAAATGGGAAAGTGTGAAGGTCCTGGAGCCCTGCCCATCCTCAGCCTCATCCCTGAAAACTTCAGGTCACCAGAGCGCAGGTTGAACACCACAGAGCTAAGGCACATTTGTTTAGCACCACCTGAGTGAAGTTAGCCCATTATTCATCTATTTCTCTATTCATGGAAATAATTCACATACAGCAGGAAACCACAGGATAGGAAATCAAGATACAGCATTCTAGTCGTAACAATGTGTGAATGGAGCCAAGTTCTTTCAGGATTCTAGAGCTCCTTTTCATTATTCACTGAAAATTTGAAATATAGACTTCATTAATTTGTTTATCCAAGATTGTAGACTTCTGTTTTAACTCTAATATTCTAGGAATCAGTGCCTACATATATGGAGATCATCGTGGTCACAAATGTTAGTTTGCCTCCAACATCCCCTCAAAGTATTCTATTTAATGTGCATATTACA
This sequence comes from Micronycteris hirsuta, assembly GCA_004026765.1. NCBI lineage: Eukaryota > Metazoa > Chordata > Mammalia > Chiroptera > Phyllostomidae > Micronycteris > Micronycteris hirsuta. The sequence goes on from PVJI01004897.1 coordinate 1,996, forward strand.
TACTGTCCTCTGCTTCATAAAGAATAGCATTTTAATGGCATCTAGTTTGACTTAATGTCAAACTAAATGTATGTATATGATATATATATTCATATATATTTTAATATATATTATATGTATATAAAATCCTCATATATCCTTGGACCTTCAAACACTGTACTGACAAAAACAATTATAAAATATGCATAGGGGTTAAAAGGATATAATTTAATAAAAGAAAGTTTTGGACTCAGATTCCTTCTTTGTCATTTCGAACCTGTGCGACCTTGGGTAAGTTATTTGACCTTCACAAATTTCAGCTTTCTCAACTTCAAAATGAGGAAAATAAAACAACATCTTCACTGTGCTCTTGTTGTGGGGTTGAAAGACAAAGCATATATTTTACTCAACACAGTACTTTGTACAAAATAAATATCCAGTAAATATTAGCTGATGTTATAATTAATAATAAAAATGTTAATCTCAATATTGTCATTATTATTAAAAAAGAATGGACTTTTAAGGGTCGCCAAATAATTCTTCTTGAAAGGGAAGTAAAAAAAAATTGACTTATGTCCAAAGACTACTGATGTGTAATTTGCATATAATGATGAATTTCTAAAATATCTCATTAAATTCTTACAATCAACTGGTGAGGTAGCTGTTATATCTATTTTACAAAGAAATTATGGAACTTAAAAATCATACAGTTGGTAACTCACAGTTTCAATATTCAAACACAAGTCTGTACCAAACCACAATATGTCAAGTTCTATACTAAATGCATAATTTGGTGTTTATTATGTGACTACAGAATTTAATATCGCTAATGAATTATATAAAAGTAGAGGCAATAATCTCAAGTATTTTTTCATGAACTTGTGTGAATGTGAAGCAAAAAACAGGAAGGGAAAGTGACCCTAGGAAGATATGTAACGATCACACCATCAGCAGAATACTAGTATACATTTTATCAACATTTTAATTAAAAACATAGCTCCTCTTTCCAAGCTCTTACAAATTAAAAGTATTTAGAAACTTCCTAACTCCCTCAAATTGATGAGAAAGCATCTAACATGTATAAGACAACTCTGAAAATTTTGGCAAGCCTCTATAATGGCTTTTTTTTTTTTTTTGGTAGTTCTCTCTAGGTTTAGGACCTATATCTAGAAACAAAAAAATTTAAACTATAAAATCTTTTCACTTTTTGATTATGAGGCCTGATTACCCAAAGATAATAGATGAATCATTGATAATGGGATCATCATTCCAACCACTCAGTGTTGTATGGACAATCTTATGGAAATTATGAGGTTATATTTCAGAAGAAATCTAAATCTCTTTATTTAGTTATACAAAGAAGAACTCCCTTTAGAAATAAAATATAAGGCCTCAGAGTGAGGAATTGGAATTAAAAATTAAAATATTCAAAGACATATAACATTTAAAAATTAATAATACATAGCAATATCTCTGTCATGAGATTCATATGGGAGTCATATGAATACTTCTCCAACTATGTGATATTCTCTTCATTTATTTAAGAAATGTTTATTGAGTACCAAGCATATGCCTGGCATAATTATAGGTGCTGCACTGCACTAAAGAACAAAATAGGCCAAGTTCCTGCTCTTGTGGAACTTAAATTTCAGTGGGGGAAACAATAAACCATTCAGTCAATCAATGTGTAACACACAACATGGCACTAAGAGCAAGCGGAAAAATAAAGTTGGGTAAAGGGCTGGAGAGTGATGAATTTTGGAAGAGGAGCATTAACATTTTACAATACGTGGACAGGAAAGGCCTTTTTGATGAGAAGACATTTAAGCAGAAGCTTTGAAGAAGTGAGAGAGGGAGGCATCTGACATAAGGGTGAAGAGCATTGGAAGGCAGAGGAAAAAGCAAACGCAGAGACCCTGAGACAATAGTGAGGTTGGTGCGTCCAAACCACAACAGGAAGGCCAAAGAGGTTGGAGCAGAGTATATGAGAAAATTAGAAAATATAATGTAAGTATATTATAATATAATATAGAAAATCTAATATAAAGTAGGATTTTTAAGACACCCGACTTTAAAACATCTAATTATCTACTGGTTTCTTTGTGAAATGAAAGGACTAATCCGAAAGCTGAAGACATTTCAGATCAGGGTTCTCTCCAAGCGTTGTCTCCATCACTGCTGCGGCGTGAAGGGATCTGAAGCGGTGACAAAAGGCTGGCTAGCCAAAATCATTATCTGACACTTGATTGGCAAGCAATTATACTTGTATTTTAGTTACATTGCTGCAATTTAAATATTTTTACAATTTTAGACAATAATCCTGAATGATTATACATTTTGTGAACAAAACCTTATGCTTCAATTATCTGTGGCACAAAAATTATGTTATCAAGAAAAAAAATATCTTGAGAAGTTGTAAAACAGCACACGTAAATTGATATTTGAGGTAGTTTATAGAGCCCATTCAGAGAGTCTTAGAGACGTAATCCAAGTGTCCACTGCTGATTTCACTCGATGGCCAACTGTTCCTACGACATAGAACAGAGTAAAACATTATTTCAATGGACCGTCCACAACTGACATGTCTTCCGAATCCACGAGAGAGATAGTTGTTTTTATAAGTTAAGAAAGTTCATGAATCACAAACTCACCAATGTGTTAACATTTCTTGCGTTAGTCACCGCAGTGCTGGACAATTCAAGTATCAGAGTCTTTTGAAAAACATTATGTATGAGTCTTTTGTTATTAAGAAAAATGAAGATTCTGGAAAGAATGGAACTTTGCAATATTCTCTGGTGAATATTTGTTCTTCTTCAATGGTTTCGTTATTAGAATCTATGTGCATACATTTTATTTATAAATAAAGCATTGTTTTAATTACCAAAGTAGTGTACATTTTAAAAAATGCGGATTGTACTTCAGGATAGTGGAAAACACTTAGCAGGCCTGGGGTCAATTCATTCTCATCGAAGTGCCTTTTTGACCATGAGGTGACTGCTTGTCTGTTCAGTCTGACCACCTGCCTTATGAGAGAATGAAAGGCACCAGCAGAAAACAGATCAGATGGCAGAATTTGGGGAAAAGCCAGTTTGCGGAATGTGAGATTCTGCTGAATATATTATCAAAAGGTCCCATATTGAACTTTTTTGAGCACATTCAGGAGATGGCTATGATTATTAACTGCTGCCACGTGGTTCGAGTGCAAGCTCTGGTCGTTATTCCAGTGAGATTGTGTAAACCCCTTTCTTAGTTTAGTGGACATCCTCACTTGAGTTTATTCAGAAATTGCAAAGAAATTCAGGCCTAGAAATTCAGAATGTGATAAGGAAGATTCCCTACAGGTATTAGGTTAAAATTATAAAGTACTTGAAATCCATTATGCCAGTCAACTCCAACCCCACCCCTCAGGTTCCCTCAGTGCCCATTTTTATGTGGTCTCATAAAATAAGAACCTGGTTTAAAGTCATATTCTACAAAGCTGCATTTTCAGAACCTTAGGGAACTAAACTGGACATAAGAGTTTTTATAAAAAGTTGTTCTTAGATAAAACTACTAGATTATTTCTGGAAAAGGTAAAGAACTTAGTTTCCAATTAGTTTAAATAAAGTTGAAGGAAGGGGGATTTTTTTTTTTTTGACATTCATTAGGAATCTAAATGTACCAAGGAGGGTTGTAAAGTACATTTTATTGAAGCTCATTTAGACTGGAAGTAGAGGAACATCTGTAACTACTCTGAAGGGGACTCTGGAAGAACTTTTTATGAGTAAACTGGGATTGTTACTTTTAATTATTCGAGTGTATAGATTATTCAGTAACATTTGTAAAGAGCTACTTAGCTACCACCTCCAGGCCACATTATTGAAATACAAGAGGATATTTTTACAGTTCCCTTTGCTTGTGCTCTATAATTTAAAAATATAATCCTGAAAGTAACTGAAACAAGTGAAACTGTGATTTTTTTCTGAAATTCCTTGGTGGATTTAATTTTTCGTGTATCATTTTGCAAGACCTGGTAATAGCTAAATTATTTTGTTTTATCTTGGATAAAACAAAGGCATAATATTTTTTTCTTAAAAACTACTCATATGTAATCTTATTTTGGAATTCTTCTGTAGGGGTTTCCAAAGTTAAAGTATCACTAGCCTATCTTCGGCCTGCAAAACTTAATTCCTGAAGCATTTAAACTAAAGTCCCATTAGGTATTTTGTTTCTGAAGAAGCGAACATCCTATGATTCCAACATTAAAAATAGAATGTCTTCAGCCTCTAAGCTATTACATTGCAGAGGGGTGAACGATCAATGCACTTTTATTAAAACCTCTATGTTTGGTTAGAAGATGTGGCTAGGCCACAACTTATTAGTCTTTATTCGATAGAGAACACGTTTAATGAATGAAAGGTCATTGTATTTTACCCTTTTCCATAATCAGACATATAAAGACAGCATACATAATGACATTCACATCTTTTAACTGCATTTCAAATGCAGTTTATTTTATTTTCTAGAATGTATCTTAATGAGAGACTCATTCTGGAATATCTGCTAAATAGAAAAGCATCGGCATTTGCAAAAAGGGTTATTAGCATAAAAAGATCCTCATTCCAAAATACAAGGTTTTTTTCATAACTTAGATATAAATAATAAGCAGGAACCACACATGTCTCAAGTCACAAGTCCACGCAAGTCACTGCTAAAATAGCATTAATATTGTGCAAGGAAAGCTGTATCTTGGTATAGCTTTTTATTTTTTACCCCACTTAACTTTAGAATAACTTGACTTTCATGGAAATGCACTAAACTATCCCTTTCTGGCCACTCTGTTTAGTGTCATAATTAGGAAAGATAAATTTTTAGAAGGACAAGCTTTAAATTGGTTACTGTGGCATGCAGATTTTATTATGGATGCCTACGTGCTCCTCCGAAAGACACTTCTGGACTCCCCAGGAAGAAAGCATATGACTGCATTTTGGTAGTTCAGTTTTTACATTAAAATATGGCCAGCGAGGGGTTCCAATCTGTCAGAGAAAAGTGGCCATGCGGCCAGAGTTATCATTTTACTTTGGGGGTCTTGTGTTTGCCAAGTGGTCAGCCAGCTGTCCAGGCTTTTAAAACGAGGAAACTGAAAAATCTGAGAGGTAAATTGTACTGGAGCATTTCATATTCATTAACCCTAAAGGATTTTTACTAAAATTAAAAGATAGAGGATTGTTGCTTTGAAATTTGGAGTTTTAATAAATATCCCCTTTAGTTCCATGGAAACAGGTAGGAAATCAAATCTCAAACAACTGTGAGCACTGTTTCATAGTGCAGAAGACATGGGCATGCGGGCTGAGGGCCCTCATTGCCAAGAACGCCGCTGCTGTTCAGTAGCTGTTTAAACCTCTCTCTCTGAGCCTCGGTTCTGTTGCCTGTAAAATGGGAATAATAAAACTTAACTTGAAAAACTGTGTAACTATCTGTGGTAATGAATGTTCACTACCATTTTGTAATATGCACATCAAATCATTATGTTGTACACCTAAAAGTAATACAATGTTATCTGTCAATCATATCTCAGTAAAAAACTATGAAAGAAAATATATTTTGATATACAGTAACATACTTAAAGCACTTGGTAGATACAAAACAATAAATTACAAGAAACTATTTAAACACTTAAAGGAATAGCAGTTAGAGACTGTGATATGAAATTAGATGCCTAATTACTTGTTAGTATATACCAAAAAGGGCCATAATTTCAGAATAGGTGTAAAGTATTAATGCAGAACATTGACAGGAAAAATTATCAAAGCATGTCTTTCCATCTGAGTAAGAAGGTTAGATGTTAAGCCTTAGGAGTAATGGCTCCAAACCAAAGAGACTTTCCTGATAATAAGGTTAAATTGGTCTTGTCCACTTTCTTGGGATGCCATAGGGAAAGCTGCAGCGGGAAGCGCCAGCCAGTCACGTTTGCATAAGATAAATAATCAGTTGTGAGCTCAGTGTGTGACTCTCGTTAAAATCCAGACATTGGAACGGCTCCCGAAACGCGTTGCCGCCGCCACCACCACCAATCTCCTTTGCATCTCATTGGCATTTGAGGACGTTAATTGACTCATTATTGCAATTCATATTCAGGAAAGGAAGTTGATTAACGAAGGCAGATGTAGAATCTCCAGACACATTCCTAGCTGTGTTGTTTGTCCCAGCAGTTTACTTGAGTTATTAGAATATTTAGGAAGCTAGAGCCAAAGGGACAGGGAACGTGTCCTACTAAATGGAACCCTCAGAATAGATTTTCAGTAAAAATGATATAACTTTTGAATAACCTTATTCCACTTTAATGTCTAAATAGCAAAGTTTGGGTTTTTTGTTTTTTGGGTTTTTTTTTTTGCTCTTTTAAACTAATTACAGCCACTCCATTTAATTTTAATTGCTCTTCTGAAAAATTGATTACTGAAACTTATGTTGTCTTAAGAAATATTTTTTAAAAGTCAGTAAAAAGGCCCTGGCTGGGTCGGTTGGAGTGTTGTCCTGTACACCAAAATGTTGAAGGTTAGATTCCTGATCAGGGCGCATCCCTCGGCTGTGGGTTCCATGGTTGAAGCCAGTACAAGAGGCAATTGATCAGTTTCTCTCTGACATCACTGTTTCTCTCCCTTCCTCTCTCTCCAAAATCAATAAACATATCTTTGGGTGAGAATTAAAAAAAAGACAATAGAAAGTATCTCTAGTTTCTATTGAATTACAGGGCATTTGAATTTTACTGTCAGTAAGCTGTGATAAATTTATAGATCAAACATATTTCATTATTCATTTGAGTGGTTGTTTCTTTTTGTTTCTTTGCTCATCTTTAAACATCGGACAAGTTTCAATTGTTATGTCTGATATTGCATACAGATATTTACATATATATATATGCTTATCAGATGAGAACTTCCTAGTTTTATATTTGAGTGACCAGATTTTGAGCTTATCCAAGTAGTATTCTCAATAATTGATTCTCAGTAATTTGGCAAATACTTGCATAAGTAAAATGCTACAATTCTGAAGTCAGTTTAACACAAATAGTATAAATTACTTGTTGCTGTTTATATTGAATTTCATTAATATTAATAACAATTAATTTTTAGAAAATCATTTTTGTCCTTCATCTTAAGTGTGAAAGTATTATTCATATCTTAATATAAATAGTTTTATTATCTATTAAGAAACAAAAATTGATCTATAAAAACTCCATCCAAAATAATCCTACAAAAACTTTGTTTGGCTTTAAGCAGAGCCATTATTTTTATTTAACAATATCTTTTCTTTCCCTAAAATGCCAGACTATTTTTGGTATTCTCATGTAATGCCTTTTTTTATTTCTCTTCTCCCCACATTTTCATATTTAAGGTTAATACTAATTAAAGCTTTTCTCTTATCATGTAAAAAATTATCATTAAAATATGACTAATAAAATATTTGATACTTCAACAATGCTTTTATATCATTTGTTTGCTTAATCCTCCCAGCAATCTTGTGAGGTGGACAAAATGAGCATTTTTATCTGCATTTTATAGATTAGGAGTAAAATGACAAAAGAGTATCCTGTATGCAGTAATTACTCAGTAAGTGTTTTTTAAATGAACTCTACAAACAGGTGATTGCTGAAATTTTCTTAAAGAGCCAGGTTGTCATTTAAAATTTACACATCTCCCCCACCCCATACACAAAAAGTCCTAAAATTTAGAAAGTAAAAAGCAAGTGAAATGATATCTACCTTGTGTCAAACCAAAGCATGCTCGCTCTTCTCACTGTCACGAAATACCCACTACTGTACTTCCCCTGGTCTCAGACATCAATCGCTATGAAATAAGAACGGTCCCCTCTGTTGTTCTATTGCCGTCAGCTTTCATGTTTTCCTGTTCCCAGAGTAAATTCATGTGCTGTAGGCTCTGCGTACCAGTTAGTGCCAACAGATTTCACAGTATTTCCTCCAGTTCTATCAAGTTAAAAATCCCACAATGATACTTTCTGAAAGACATGATTTGCTATAACTATCTCAGAGCCTCATATTAAGATAAACACCTGATGTCAGCCCTGTGTTAAGAGTCTCATGCTAAATTTCCAAAGCACGTCCAAAGAATAATGATGTCAATTATAACAGCTCCAACCAATTGGTAAGGGCTTCCTGGAACACTGAGTTAAGAGGAAAAAGTTCCACAGTCATCTTCAATGTCAATAATACAGGAGAGGAAGGGGTAACACACCTGTAGAATATTTTACCACCTTGTTTCAATGGCAATTTGAATCAGACTATGCTGGGATCAAATTAAGAGATTTCCAGAGTTAGATGTGTGAGTCAGCTGTCTTAAAAACAAGGTTAGGCCTGAGGGGTCAAGTGTCCCTTTATGTGTGGAATGTAACCTTTGGCTAGGAAATCTGGCATGCAATGCTCAAGATGGCAGCTGATGCTTTCATCAAACCCCGAAGTAGACAATTGTTTTAGTCAATTCTTAACTGCATGTTTGCAAATACTTTCAACCTATGTCTTGGTGGTTTTTTTTTGCATTAACCAGTTGACATTTATTGCAAAGGGAAATGATGGGAAATTTAATTCATATGAAAACTAGACAATTGTTTTGAATTTGTAAAACGAATCTCTCTCTAGGGGGTCTATGGAGCTAATGGGAGTGGGTATTAGAAATATAAATCCCCATACATCAACATAAACAGAGATAACTAAACATGACTGATTATAATAATAGAGAGAACTCTCTAGAGGGCTTCATGCACATGGTCACATCCAAATGTTATTTTGTTTAAGTTTCCGTAGCACTGAACATCTCTGTAGCCTCTTTTATCTTCAAATGAATTGCTTTCCCAGATACTAGATCATTCCCTCCAGAGCCAGAGTCGCCTCCAGTTTAGGTGACTTACTCAAGGTCGCTGAACATGAGGGGCAGAGTAGAGGATATTTCAAAGGCTTTTGAGTTCCAGACTGCTGCTTGCCCACTGAACCTCACAGAGGAAAATGTGTAAAACCTGCAGGTCTATTTATCTACATATTTCCTTTGGCCAAAATCAAGCATTTATAAAGTGATACTTGCACTCATGTCATGGTCCCTTCAATTCAAAGTTGTTAAAAAGAATTTTATTCAACCCTAGGCAATTTGTGTTTTAAAATTATTCCAGGAGTATATAACTTGGCAGAAAAAGACTTGTAGATTCCATAGTGCAAAGTGCACCGAGAGTGAGAACGATAAAAGGTAACAGGTATTCTACATATTGGTATAAAAGTGAGTCACTGAAACTGTCCACGTTGTCCTAAGCTATTTTATACGTACATCTTTTATCAGAGATTTCATACCACCGTTCTGTGTAATATTGCAGAGCTATTTGCTTTCGAGGATACTTGCCCTGACTCCTTTGTCCCCACATCAGAAGCAGCATGTCTACAGCCAGTTTGCCTCCCACAGTCAGAGTCCATCCAGGAAAACAGAAGTCATTATAGAGATCTTAAATGAAGAAATTTAATTCAGGGTTGCACAAGCTGTGAAAGAGAAGTCAAACGGGAGTTAGTGAGACAAACCAAAGGCCAGCAACAAGAGAAAATACCACTCCTAGAGCTGAGAACAAAGAAGGAAGTAGTATTTCAAGACCCCAGCCCCCGGGGCCATCCAGTGGAAGCTGGAATCGCGTGAAGAGTTGCCCAGTGGAGCAGGGAGCGCAGAGGGCACTGTCCAGTGGCGGCTGGCACCGCAGAGACCAGTCACTTCTGGAATGTTTGATTTCGCTTTCTCAGCCTCTTGTGTCAGGGCCTTGCTTTGTCAGAGAACAGCAGAGTCTGAAAGACAGTTTTCTGAAAGGCAGAGTAGGGGAAGGAGGAAGATGAATCTGAGAGGAAATGAGTTGATCAGCTAATCACCTCACTTATTGAAGGATTCTGCCTAACACAAAGTTCTGTATCGAAAAATATGGTTTAACTTCCTTCCCACATAGAGAAATTCATCTTAATTTTTAAGTTTACCTATTCCCATCCAAAATGCATTGGTAGGACTCTATTTATGAGCAGAAATTAGACCAGCCCATTGTTGGGGGGGATGGTGTCCAGTGACAACGGAGCCAAGGCTGAGAGATAACAAGTTTGATAGAACAGATATTGTTACCATGAGTAAGCAGCTCCCCAGCTTCTGTCTTGGCCTGTCAGCAACCATCTAACTGTTTTAATTATTACCAGACCTTCTTTTCTTTTTTTTCTTTTCTTTTGTGCAGACACCTTTTTGAGAATGTGATGGCTTCTTCATGCACATGGAAAAAAATCATGACTATTATTCAAGGAATTTTCCTCCTCCGCCCTTGCTCGAAGCCTGATGATATACCTCAAGGGAAAAAAAAACACCTTTGCTCTATTCACACTAAACTCTCTTTTGTTCTTTGCTAAACTCCTTGTTCACTGCTAAAGTCCTTTATAATTCTACTGAGGATTATAAAAGGTCTCCAAGCAAGAGTTAATGTGATCAGACTTCAAACACAGGGTCCTGGAACAAAGAGCAATTACATGCTAGATGTTGTGGTCATGCATATTGTTCTGTAGAAAATGTCCAAAACCCTTCAAAATATTTAGAGATGAGGTTCTAGATGTTCCCTGAAGCATGTAAAATGTATATGTGTGACAGGCAAGACCATTTTAGGTTGATAGAGTATATAAACACAAATAGTAAGGATATACTAAAGGTAGGAAAAATGTCTTATGAGAATCCATCTGCAATTTCCCTTTTACATGGCTCTGTTGAAAGTGCCACACTGGTTCTTCAGGGTTAAATCACACCCTTCTTGACTTCTATACTGAATTATGCATACAAATCTTCAGATGCTGGAAGCAGAGCTTTCAGACGTGGCTTCTTTTTCTACAGAGAAATGTAATGAGCATTCTTTTTCTGAGTAATGAGTATACATACCAAATTTTAGAAATAAAAACAACATTTGAAGCCACAGTTGTTACCTCTACCACTGAAGATTCAACATAAAGTCATAGAATGTAAGCTCTGGAAGGGACCTTTGAATATACCCAGCCAATGGTTTACTTCATACAGGGGGAACTGATACCTCAGAAGAGAATGTGACTTGCCTACTATTGTCACCTCCGTCTCTCACATTCCCAGTGCCCAATATTTGTACTTTAAAGGTTCTGGGCTGTGATTTGAATTGTCTATTAGGATGAATTGATAATTGGTGAGGAGTTTTAACTGGGCTTTTGGATTGAAGATAGCAATTGAGCAAGTCCATAAACAATGAAAATAAATACCCCTCAATGCAGCTTCTTTTTGTACAAGCAAATGGTACAGATTGCTCACTCTTGAGAATGACTGCTTGGTTTCAAACTCTGGTTCATGAGGCTCAGATGTGACCAAAGATGAGCAGTGGGCAACTGCCCAGCTTCTCTACCTCATTTTCCTTATCCATAAAATTAGAACAATCAGAACACCTGTTTCATGGGGTTTCTGTGAGAAATAAATGGGCAAAAATGCATGGTAAACTTAAACCTAGAAATTGCCCATGATAGGTTTTATTAATACACATTAGCTGTTGTCAGTATTAGGTGATATGGACTTTGTGTATATTGGAAGGTCACACCTTCCCTAAACAAAACTGAAAATTAGCCCTGGCTGGTGTAGCTCAGTGGATTGAGCGCAGGCTGGGAACCAAAGTGTCCCGGTTCGATTCCCAGTCAGGGCACATGCCTGGGTTGCGGGCCAGGTCCCCATGAGGGCCATGTGAGAGGCAACCATACATTGCTATTTCTCTCCCTCTCTTCCTCCCTCCCTTCCCCTCCCTCTAAAAATAAAAAATAAAGATAAATTTAAAAAAAAAACTGAAAATTACTGCCCTCATCATAAGTAAATGGAGACACCAAGCTTTGCATCTGCTAAAATTTACCACCAATTAATGCCAGACAGAAATTTCCATTTGAAAAATCGTTCAATTGAGTTATGATACAAGACCCAAGTGATATAAGAGTTATTCTTTTATCAATGCTGAGGTTATAATAAACTTAAAATGAGTTGCTAGAAACAAAATCTTGAAGCAGGAACACAAACAATAGCAAACAAATTATTAAAGCTTTATAGCCAAAAGCCCAAATAACTTGTAAACCAGAGCTTATAAACCTTCCATTTATGGAACATTTTGGAATAATTGAGGTGGTTGGAGGACCTAGGATGGGAAGGAAATCCCATTTTGCTCTTTTAGAAGCAGAGATCTTGCCCAAATCTACTTTTTGTTTTCCTTGTATGATAGAATTGTGTTCGTAACCTTCAACTTGGCAGAATGTGGTCACAAAGATACCTTAACTTCTTCTAGTCTGCCTCTCCCTTCAGGGTTCTCAAACCTTATAGCACAAAGGGGGAAACCATTGAAATTGTTTCTCTCAATCTTGAGATTTCTTTTACGTTACTTTCGCTTTGACAAAATGCATTTATTCAAGCACAGTCTCGTCTGCACTCTAGAAAATGTGATACCATTTTGCACTGAATTTTTAAATGCAAAAAATTTAACAAATATAACTTCTTGTGATTTTTGTTCCAATAATCTTTGAGAATTGTTATACTGTAAACCAGAAAATTAACATTGCCAGAGAAGCAGTCTGATTATATCTGGCATGATCCAGTTTTCGCAGTGAGAAAATGTACAGTTTCCTAAGGCCTCTGACAGAAGCTACTCTCAGACCTTTTCAAAGGTTTTCAGAAGTTATTACTTGAGATTAACTATGGCATGAACAAAAAGGTTTGAAGTCTTGTTTATAGTTAGCCTGTGGCTCCGAGTTAGCAAGTTCTCTCTTAAATGCTCAGCATTTGAGTTCTGGGTGCTAATGAGTGAGGGTTAGCCAGAGGGAATGTGGATGAGGGGAGAAAAAGACTGAATCATTCTTCAAGGGAGGAAATAAGCATTAAAATAAAATCTCAATAATTTTTAGAAGCCAAATTATGTTTTAATCAATGCCTCCAGAATAAGCTAAAGAAGTCCCACTGACGTTCCCAGCTGTAAGAGTGGAAGTCTGGTTTCACATTTGCATGATTTTGAAGGTCAAATGCCTGCTATCCAAGTCTTACTGATCCATATGGACTAGAAATGCCACAATATGCAATCATCATGAAGGCAGATTGTCTCCTGTAAATCTGTCCTTTCTGTAACACATTCAAAATGTACCGTATTGGCTGGATTATAAATCCTTTCAGGAAATGCATGCACATTTGTAGAAGAAGCAGCTTCACGATGATGGATGATGGCATTGGTTTTCAGACAACCGTTAAAATAATTTATCATATGTGTAAATCTGGTTTTCGTGTGTCTGGATTTCCTGTAACCAGACATACCTGTAGCTCAAAACCCTGTTCCAGAAATAAGTAAAATCACCTATAGGCTGCTTCCATGTTTTCTGTAGATATGGGATCTATAGATTTTGTATCATTCTGGATCCCAACTTTATTTGCTAAGGAGAAATTTACTTAAATGAACCCTTAAAATTTGAGGATATATTTACCAGAGGAATCTTCTCTACATATTTTATGTTTATTAAATAATGTGTTAGTATATTTAATACATTACTGATTTTGTAACTTTTAATGATACAAAACATTTTCAGAAAAATAGCCATTGTATAAAAGATGAAAAATGGATTTGATGGTAATTCACCATACTAGTGAGAATGTAAAGAAAGAGAAACTCTGGTGCCCTGTTGGTGGGAATGTAAACTGACACAGCACAGTAGGAAAACAGTATGGAGGTTTCTCAAGAAATTAAAAATTGTACCCAGCAATTCCACATCTGGATATATCTGAAGGAGATGAAATCACTATATCATAGAGATATCTATACCCCGTGTTCTCTGCAGCACCCCTCTAACAGCTAAGACGTGGAAACAGCTTAAGCATCTGCTGACAGATAAATAAAGAAAATGCAGATTATGTATATGCGATGGAATGATATTTAGCTGCGAGAAAGAAGGAAATTCTGCTATCTGTGACAACATAAACCGAACTTGAGGGCATATGCTAAGTGAAAGAAGTCAGACAGAAAGACAGTGTATGATCTCACTTATATGTGGACTCTAAAAACATTGAACTAAAAAAAAAGCATAATAAAGCTGTGGTTGCTGGAGGTGAGAGGGAAATGGAAAGACGCTGGCCACAGGGTACAAACTTTCAGTTATAAAATGAGTAAGGTCCGGTGTCTAATGCGCAGTATGGCGACTACACTCGGCAGTGCCATATCGTGTACTTTCATGTCGCCGCGAGAGTGGAACTTTAATGTTCTCACCACCACAACAAAATGGTAATTACGTGAGGTGGAGGACGTGTAAGTTAACATTGTTGTGCTAAACATTTCACAGTTTCTAAGGGTCTCAAATCATATTGTACATCTTAAGCCTACCAATGTTATATGTTAATTTTATGCCAATAAAACTAGAAAAATGAAAGAGTAAATGAGAAACTGAATAGGTGTTTCACAAGTTGTTTGTTTTGCCCAACTGATGCTGTCTTGTTTTGCACTGTAACTGGTTTACTCCTGGCACTTCCTAGAAAGTAAGATATCACTCATTCAAAATGTATTCATTCTACAAACATTTCCTGAAAACTGGACATGAAAAGCACTCCAGTGTGTGATAGACAGGTTATAATCTAGCAATGTAACCCAGAGCACAGCAACACAAACACAGGTGAACAAAGACCTTTCTCATACAAACCTTGTGTTTATGAGATACAAATTTGAGAGCCATACTACCTGGCCTTGATCTCAGCTCCACCACTTTCCATCGGCTGGTCTTTAGGAAAATCACCAAATCTCTGCCTCAGTTTCTTAATATGTAAAATTATAGTACTTTTTTTATAACTTTGCTGTGATAAGTAATTGGATTAATAAATTGACATTTGAAGATTTTTTAATCATGCTTACCACACAGGAAGTGTTCTATAAATATTAGCTACAGTTATTGTCATCGTTGTCATTATTATTACTTTTACTACCTTCAGTGATGAAAATCCTGTCCACAGAGAGCTTCCAGGACAACTAGGATCTAAACTCCATTTCACATTATTTCAATCCCTTCCAAGTCTCCTACCTCCCCTTTAATTCCCAGACCATCTCATCTTAAGATACTACTTTCATGGCTATTTCTGCAGGCAGAACATTGAACAGTTCGGTGGTGAAACCAGGGCAGTCTGAGATGCCGCACTCTAACTAGTTACACTGCACAAAGCCTAACAGTTTGCTTTCTGTTTTTAAAGAAGCATTTCGTTTAGCCATACTTGTGGCGGCACATGTAATTGAAAAGAGGCATATGGAGACCAGCATGGAAGCCTAACAAACACTTCAGAGTGGCTTAAAAACTATGTTAATCAGTTTGGGAAACCATTTTTAATCTTAAAAAAAAAAACAAAACCACCCAAATCCCTCAAACCTAAGGTGATTTTTAATGAAATGTACTCGTTGTCGATGCTATCTAATACTGATTTATTTCCCTCTGCCCTGGCAAATATTGAAAATAAAACTGAATCCTATAAAAAGGAAGAAACGCGTTCCCGTGACCTGTAGTTCTGTGGAGCAGACGTTACATCATAACGGGGGTAAACTAGGACACCAGCCCCAATGGCACAGTCAGGGTGTGGACTGTCTCTCCTCCGGGACAGAGAGGAGGGACAGGGCTCCCGACACTCCTCCCCCTGCGAGAAGGCACTGAGCATTACCTGAAAACAAGGAAGGCATCAGATGAACAGACCTTTCTAACAGAATGTGCATCTGCCAAGACAAAAATACACGACAAGCTTCTGGTGCTGGCACGCTGACAGTATGAGCAAGCTGTCTTAGTAGTGATTTTGCAAATCACTTGAGTTTAAATTCTATATAGGGCATAGGGCCCCTGGAGCATCATTTTCTATATTTGGCCTCCTCATTTAGCTATGTTTGGAATAAATAGGCTATGGGTAAAAATCATGCCCTTTAAGAGTTTTGCATACACAGACTACTTCTATATGTATATTATACGTGAACAGAGTGATTGAAGCAAGTCTATACACACACATAACACAGGCTTTCTAAATGTATTTTAAGTTGTTTTCCTATGTGACTTTTTCTCTCTCTTTTTTAAAGTTCAGCTCTCTGGCATTTAGTAACCCACAAGCTGCTGTTTCTTTTTCCAAATAAGTTCAGCTTGATGGAGGGGCCAAGAAAACGAGCCCAACTGATGATTGCAATCTCGAAAGAAAATATGCTTTTTATCAGAGACCGCATGTTGCCAATGCCAGTTAAAGTAAAACTGGGAGATTTTATCAGATACCAACCTGGAGAGAAGAAATGATGAGCCAAGTATAAGAAAAGAAAAGTAAGCCTCAGGTGGAACTGCCAGGATGTTCATTTAAGACATAATGTAAAAATTTAATGTGGAAAGTGTAACATGCATTGCAGACTGAGCAATTTGCGAATCAGCTAGATAAGAAACAGTACAAGGTGACATCATGCACTTGGATTTAAGCTGATCTGGGTGAAATCCTGGCTCGGCTACCTGCCTGCCTGAATCGCCTTCCCATCTCTGAGTTTTAGTCTCCTCATCTATAAATCAGCAATCACAAAATCCTGTTTGGATTAAAGGAAAACTGATAATATGGATTAAAGCACCAGTGTCATAATATTTGCTTGATACATGTTGAAAGTGCAAGAAATTAGTTAATTAATTTATGGACAAAGGCCTTAATGAGGAGATCATGTTCCCTTTCTAAAGTGTTCTAGGCAACCATTCAGACGCATTCATCTGCAAACATATCGAGTACTAAGTGCATTATTTTAGTGTCTTTCAATGGCTGACAAGTATTATAATGATCTCACATGTTATTATATTTTTAATTTTATATCAATTAAAAATATACCCATGAAATCATCTGATTGAACTCTATCAAAAAAGAATTATTTTTTTGCTACCTTGGGAGTTGTAAGATGTCAAGAATAAAAGGTTTACTTTGCCATTATTCTACCTTACTTTACATCTTCCTTAAAATGTTCATACAAACCTTGAAAGATTATTTTAAGGATCAAGTGAGAGGAGCCACGCAAAATTACTTGTACCTAGAATATAGTAAAAGTTCTTTTAACTGTTTTCTTCTGGTAATTTGAGTAGCTTTTATATTTATAAGAAATAATACAAATTCCTGGGCTGTACGTTTAAACCTGAAAAATGGGTACAAGGGCTGAAATTCACAGATGGGGACCTGGAAATTTTCTTGTGTTTCCAAAGTGTTGAATTTGAGAGATTTTTCTAGAACTTGGTGAAAATAACTATTTAAAAAGTTGCAGCATGCAAGATGTAGTAATTATGATTTTTAAAAAAGCCAGGTATTGAAGATATATTTCTCAAAATAAAACATGTTCCTTATATAAACCTAGCACTTCTCACTTTTACACCTTGAGGTACTTGAGGTGTACTCAGCCATCATTTATTTGAATACTGTACTCCACTACAGTTCTGAAAATTGTTCACTTCTTTCTAGAAAGTTTCACTGTGCATATTCTCTGTTTGTAAATTAGCAATCTCCTCAAATAAATTTTTTCTTTTTCTCCATCGGTATATTCTTAAAGCCAATTAAGGAGTTTGAAGAGTCAGGAAGCAAATAACCTGGTCATAGAAGTACTATCTTCACATAGCCTGAGGCAGTACTGAGGCCAGTGAAGAAAATGGATTTGTATTTATTGTGCTATTTTGACTCCTCCTATGTGGAGCTAATCTTACGAACAAAATTGACAAATTTTGCAAATTATGTACATTTTGTCAACTTTCCTGGGCATTTCGCTCTTCCACCTTGCAATGGATATACAGTTGTCCCGTGCACAGCATGGGCTGAAACTGTGTGTGGCCACTTACACTGTAAGTGGATTTTCTTTCTTATGATTTTATTAATAAATGCTCTTTTCTCTAGCTTACTTTCTTGTAAGAATATAGTGTATAATAAATATAACATACAAAATATGTGTTAACCGACTTTATGTTATCAGTAAGTCCTCCAGTCGACAGTGGGCTATTAGTTGTTAAGTTTTTGAACAGTCAAAATTAATACGTCTTTTTGACTGTGTTGGGTGGGGTGGGTGCGGGGTGGGGGTGGGGGTGTCAGTGCCCCTAAACCCCGTGTTGTTCGAGTGTTAACTGTCGAATTACAAGCTCAAAGAATTAAATATAGTGCAACTGGCCTACAACTTTTGTTGAAAAGAATATCAGTTGCTTCGCAAAGAAGTTTTTCCTATATTTTCCTATTATATAGATCCTCCAGAGTATTTTATTCCTCTTCTTACACAGCTCTAGCTTGCTGAAATTGCATTAAGACATGCTAGGAAAGCAGTATAAATTTCATTCATACTATTCATCTGAATTAGTCATGAAATAATTAATTTATTTCTGTAAATGTGGACTCAAGTTGCGTACAAGCAAAGACAAGATAATAATACCCGCTTTTTAAGCAACCTGGACGTTGCTGCTACCGCTGCTGAAGGGTTTGCATACACAGAATCTAATTTGCTTTCACCAGGTATCAATAGATGTGGATCTAAAAGTCCATTAGTGCTCATCATTTTGTTACCCTGTGTAGAAAGACTGCTTAAAATAATGAAAACACATTGTTAATATAATTTTTGCTATAGAAAAACAAAAAACAATCTAAATTTTCAATAAGTTTAAAATTATTATGAAAGATTGTAAAATATCGTTAATATCTGGGTGCCTGATGTTTTTGAATCTTGACTTATGGTTATTTGTGAAAAAAATTGGGGGTCTGCACCTTATAGCAATTAAATCAGAGTTTTCATGGAAAGAACTAGATAATCTGCATTTTAAAAGAAATAGATGAAATAACTTTGGAGAATGTTGTACTAGAATGTGAGCTTAATGTGAAAGTAAGAAGTTTTAGTGTCTTGTTTGCTACTGTAATGCTTTGTACATCATGGGCATTTAATACATTTATGTTGAAAGAAGGAATTATTATCATCTATGAAAAAGTATGTTCTTTTCAATAATGATTGTGGAAAGTACATAATAACACCAAAAGGTAGTCTGGATCTAATATTTAATAAAAATAGAGAATAAAAAATTGCATGCATTCTGAAGTTACAAGTATTTCAAAAGGCTTATTAAATAGGAAAAATGATAATAAAAGCATCATCCATATGAGAAAAAACTGATAAACAGAATTTGAATAACAAAGGATTTTATCAAGAATACGAAAAAAAACACCTTTTAGAACTCAACTGTAAGAAAACAAACATAATTTTAAAATAGGCAAATGATTTAAATAGATATTTGACAAAAAATAAAATATCTGGATGGCAAATAAAAAACTGTTCAGCATCATTTTTCATTAAGGAAGTACAAATTTAAACCACTATGAAATATTACTACACATATTTTAGAATACCTAAAAATCAAAAGTTGACAATACCAAGTGCTGATGAAGATTCAAAGTGATTACAACTCTCATACATTTTGAATGAGAATGCAAGATGTCAAAGTCTCTTTAAAAACAGTTTCACAGTTTCTTATAAAGTTAACATACTCTTACCACATGGACCAACAGTCACACTTCTAGAAATGAAAACTTATATTTACACAAAAATCTGTACATGCATGTTTATAGCAACTTTGTTATATCTCTAAAAACTGGAAACAATGTAAATGTACTCACACTGATGGATGATAAACTGCGATACAGCCACACAATAAAATACTCAGCAATACCTTTAAAAAAAGAAATACTGATCCATGCAACCGCATGGATGAATCTCAAATTGTTAAGTAAAAGAAGTTACAGCCTGTGTGATTCTATTTATATGACATTCTGGAAAAAGCAAAACTATAGAGACAAAGAATAGATAGGCAGTTCTGAGGAGTAAGGGTGAGGGGGGATTTGACTTCAAAAGGTTAACGTGAAGGTATTTTTTTAAGGTTAATGAAACCATTCTGTATCTTCATTGTGGTAATGATTCTGTGGCCTATTCATTTGTCAAAACTCAAAGCTATACATAAAAATAGTGAATTTTATTGTATGTATGCAATAAAAAATAAATTTGAAGAAATGGAAGGAACTGCAAAATGAGAGACAATGGTTGTGATATAGGAGTGAATTCCTTTCTTTCATTTTGAAAATTTCTGTGATGTGGTTAAAATCTTTAAGTAATAATAAAATTATCTGTGTATATAAAGTAAAAGATCATACAATTCTGTCATGTTCGCTTAGGAGACTCACACGTCATTTAGTCTTCCTCGTAAATTCACATGGTATTTGCTTTTGCAGGTTTAAAAGTTATGTGGAACAGGATCTGTATGGCTGCAAACAAACTGATGGAAAAAAAGAGTCAACCCAAGATACTGTCTCCAGACGACACTCATCTGTTTAATTACTGTCTTCAATAAAAATATAACTGTCCTCAGTGCTTTCCTTCTCTGACTTAAGCTTTTTGCCACCCCCCTCGTTTGCTCGTCCCACACCCACACCCACAGACACGCATATATGTAAACATCGCCCCACAGCTGACTCACACTTCCAACCTGAAAAATTCCTACGCCGCTGTGTTCAAAGTAGGGCTTCCAAGTTGTTTTTCCTGCAACTTCTCTTTGATTCCTCCGCCCAACCTTCCCTCTAAGAATTTGCCCAAAAGGCACCCTCATATTAAAATACTCTTTACAGGTGACTTTACTCACCAACTAGATTATAAGATTTTACAGCAGCTTGCCTAATATATTTTTATTACATTATTAGACAAACTAATTAGACAAACCTGGTAGCTACTCGATACATTTTTATTGTCCCAGCATGAACTGAATAAACTTATTGTTTGGGGGCCATCCTACCCATATGTTCAGGCTTATTGACAATCTTTTTTTTATTAAGAAAATATTTCTAAAGAAAAAACCCTCTGTGCTATGTATTGGGGTGGTTGGTGTAGGTCTCATTTGAGCTGTGTAGATTTCTAGAACCACACGTCTTGCTGGGTCCATTCACCAAGTACCCAGTTGGTTAACATCCTGACAGCGCAAGGAAGGTATGTTGCAATAAACTTGTCAACACTAACAATGTGGTTGCTTTATAAAACCTTATCAATTACCTTATTTTACTATCTCCTGAGACACCATGAAGAAACCAAATAAGGCAGGTTCAAATTTCATAGAAATTAAAAATTAAATACTATACACAGACTTTGTAGAAATCATGTGATATTACTTTATAAGTAACATAAAAATTCTTCTGGCCTCCCAAATACAAGATCACAAACCATAACAAAAGGGATGTGAAAAAGCTACCGTATCACCCCACGATTTTATTTGTAAATTAAATCTTACATGCACTTTAACTAGTTAGTAACGGAACCAGCTAGTTACAAAAATATACATATTTTAGTAGTTCTTCTGAAATTAAAGAGCAGTAAGAAAAATTGCACTGATGTACTATATGAGCCATTTTCACTTCCTTAAAAAAAGAATAAAACCTTAATACGTTTTTTCATTTTTAATGCTGTGTCTAACTGAAGGTAGAATAACAACGCTGGCTTTCTTAATTTAATTTACAAATGATATGTTTGGAAGTATTGCAAATAAAAAGGTTGAAAAAGGGTAAGGTGATTCCCAAGATATAAATTCCACGATACATGGATTTTTTTTTTTTATTACAGAAACTAGCTCAATCCTATTCAGGACAGGGAAAAACATATTTTACCAAAATCTACCCAAAGGTAGACAAAGAGAAGCTCAAATGCTAAGATTACTGGGGCCTGAAATATCAAAAAGGCAAAATACTTTTACGTAAATGAGAAAAAAATGGGCTCTGTCTGTCTTTGAGTGCTGCTATTCCCTGCCACCAGTTGTCAACAAGGCTGCCTTGCGAGCCTGTTAGCAGTGCATACTCTCAAGGACAGGTGGCTGAGGAGTGTAGCATCTACGAGCTCTACTCCCTGCTCATCTTATTGAAACAAGCGCTCAGTGAGACACTTGCATTTGACCCATAAGCAAAGAATTTCACCTGATACGGGGTGACCCATTAAAAATAAACACCTGTCTCTTCCATTCTGAGCTTTTTTGGATTAGCAACACAGTGTCCATTAAAGGTATTACAGGAGGACTCAATCACTTGTCTCAAGAGGGTAATGAATTAAAAAGTGCTGTGGGGGTAGAGGTAGATTCTCCATGAATAACAACATACCCATCAGGCTCAGTTTAAAAGAACAGAAGTGACAAAGCCAGTCCCTATTGGCCATCAATTACCTCTCACAAAAATAGCAACCATGCTTCTGCATCCAGCTAGATTTGCAGCCTCAGCCCCGTGCCTGTCCCCCATGCCACAGAGCCCTGGGGTCTTAGGCCCATCGGAATGTCTACAAAGACAGTGAATGAACCTTACCAGCTCATATCATTTTGGTTAAAAATATTCAAACATGTTTTTCAGTTACTTTCTCTTTGTGCAAGAAATACTTCCTCATTTTCTTTTTTAATATGGAAATTGGATTAAGCAGCATGCTTTTCAGACAACAGATATGAATGCTAATTAAAGGACAGACTTCATGGGCACATAAAACGCATCTCCACGCAAGTCTTCGCATCCCCTCTCAAACGTGGGGATAACAACTTGATCAGACAGAACTTGTATGAACTCTCTTCACTAAAGATGGAACACCAGCAAACAGTCTTAGCAAAAAAAAAAAAGGCAAAGTCACATGTTTAAGCAATGATCTCCTTACATTTCTATTAGGATTGAAAATACTTGATCGGTATGGGTGAAAGCTAATGTCTTGATTACAGATGCCAGCAAAGAAAGTGTTAGTCAAGCCTGGTTTGTTCTGAGAAAGGCAAAAAATAATGATAAAATGTGATCTGACTACCGAAATTTTAATATACTTCTCATCATTGCTCAAAGGTTTCATCAGGAGAATATCTTAGTTTAAAAATCATAACATAGTAGAAGCATAGATAGAGCATAATCCTTACTTTTATTATTTTTTCCCTACTTTGGGAATCATTTATTTATTCAACAGGATGACACTGTGTATACCAACCTTGCGCTTTGTATTAAGGATACAGAGATGAATAAGTCATGGTCTCTGATCCCAAAATATGACACTAAAGAGAGAATGAATGATGCTTGAACAGATGGTTACAACATGAAGGCAACAATGCTTAAATGCGTAGAATATTCTAAGTATCATCCTTAGTCTGAGAAGTGCGCATTGGAGCGGTGGCTGCAGGGGAGGGAGGAACACTGATCGGGGATAATTCCCAATATGGGCAAAGAGGAAGTAAAATATATTTCAATTAGACAAGGCATGAAACTGGGGCAGTGTGTCAGTGCTGTAAGCAATTTGCTGTTCCTTGAACGTACTGAATGAAAAGCTGTTGCAGGAGCTGCTGCTGGAACTGCAGGCAGTGGCCAGATCAGGAAGGCCCCAGCCCACAGTGCTAAGAAACACAGACTCTGTTCTCTAGGTCAGAAACTTACCAGACTCCAGTGGAGGGCTGGTGCGTGCAGTTTGCCGAACAGCCTCCGGTAAGTCTGTCTTGTTGTCCTGGGTGTACTCATTCCTTCAACAAATAGTTGTTGAGTGCTTGCTTGTGTCAAGCCATGCTCTGGGCACTGGGGATTCAAAATTGAACAAGATAGTTAAGGTCTTCCTTTTTGTCGAACAATTAATGGTGGGTAATTTGAAAATTTTAAGAAGGATTTTAAAACTTTCTGGCTGTGTCTGGAGGATGGATATGATAGGGCCAAGATTAGACAGAAGGAGACAAGTTAGGGGCTCTTGCGGGAACCTGAGTGGAGAGGGTGTCAAAGGATAGATAGTGGTAGTAAGAATAGATAGGGGATAGATTCTAGAAATATTTAGAAGGCTAAGCCAACAGGACATAATTATTAAAAGTAAGGCAGAGTGGAGTTGAGGGAGATAAAGGAAAAGAAAAGATTTAAGAATGAATCATAATTTTTAGTTGAGATTACTGGGTAGATGGTGGTTCCACCAATGAAGAGAAGTAATACATTAGAAAGAGTCTATTTTCATTCATGACTTCTATATAAAACGCATTAGAAAAAATATATAGTATTACCTGTGGGGTCACATGTAGTACCTACCTTATGAAGAGGACTTCAAGAAGCAGGGACATATAGCTGCTGATGCACAGTGTGCCGGAGAGAGAGAAAGCATGTAGCGATACACCAAAAGAATGTAAGAAACAGGACATTTCCATTGTCTCTCATAAATACGATGTGTTATTACATTAACAGAGGATTTTAGACGACAGATCTCAAAAATTATTAAATTTCGAACTTACTTTAATCACTACTTCTCCATTTCTATGTTGGTCAGATTAACACCAGCATGAACTAACCATGACTCGGGTGAGAAAACAAGGCAACTGCCATGATGTCTTCCTCTGCCAATAACTCAGGAGGGAGGAATCCACAAATTAGGTTGACACATGGTGTCGAGAAAGAATTAATTCCCACTCGATTCTGGGCAGCCTTGCAAGCTGGGCTTCAACCATAAAGATTGACAGGAAGTCCGATGTTTGGTTTGTGTGGCAATATTTTCTATCGCCATCAAATACCAGACATAAGAATACCAGTCACTGCAGAGCACCTTATTGTTTTTGCTGCTATATTATCCAGAGACACCTGGGAATTTTTCCACATTTTCAAGTTGCTTTTGACCTGCATTTATTGGATAGTTTTGCTGTATTTGTCATGTTGATATCTTCTGGCAGGAACACCTAGACATTTATTGTAAGAGATTTATCAGGGGACAAAAATATTTTGGATATGCCAAATCGAATTGTAATGCACTTGAACAGTCATCATCTATCTTTCATCCATGATTAGCATTCATTATGCAGCATAAGAAAGATTTATGTTAGGATTAATAGACATCATGGAAAAACATATATATTTAAGTGTTTCCTGCTGAAACCAGAACTGCTGAAGGAGCAGTTAGCCAGCATAACTGGATCAAATGCATCCATACTACTCTTGCAAATATTTCTAACACATATTGGCTGAAATTCAAATTAACTTTAGGCAAAATGGTTGAGTAGGCCAATTTTTTTCTTTGGCATCCCATTGTTTCCAATTTATTCACTCATTCCTTCAGTTTGTTCACCGAGTACCTATTATGTGGTGGACACTATTATAAGCAAAAAGTTCCTATCTGCATGGCAATAACCCTCCTTCCAATTCTTCTAATTCCCAGCCCTCAGTTTGTGCTCTTCTAGTTTTCCCTAAAATGCAAAATACCACTGTACTTTGGAATATACCACATTCACTGGTGATTACCTTTGCAAAAGCTTCTGGGAAAAAAATACCTTATCTTAAACACACGATGATAACATTGGAGATTTCAGCTATGTGTCAGGCTAATGTATATATACACACACATACACATATATATGTGTATATAACACAAAGCAAATGTTAAAAAATTATTACGATTTTATTTAACTAATTTTAGAATCACAATATATCTACCCTTGTTCCCATTTGTTCAGTGACTATATTTTATGTAGATTTGTCTTTGGCCTTGTGACACTATTAAGTGCCACTAAGTTCAGCATCTACGTAGTTTGAAATAATTGTGGTGAAGTTGAATACTCTGTACAAATATTTTAATTTTGCTAAACCATGTGAAAGCAACATTGTTAACCACATGTGTTATGAGCCATGACTACTTTAACACTGATTTTCTATAGGCGTTTTTAACATATTCACAATAAGACTATCAAAAGCAAGTGGCTGATATTGATACATTACGACCTTCAAATTTTCAAACCTAATTCAAGTTCCACCCTTGTTCCAACAATGTCCTTAAGAGTAAAATAGTCCGGCTCAGAACAGTGCATGGCCTGCACAAGTCACATCTCTTTAATTTTGTTCAACCACAACAGCTCTCCAGTCTTTCCTCGTCTTTTATACCCTTCACATTTTGAAGACATCTTGTTGAATGTTCCTCAATTTTTGTTCAATATTTCATCATGCTTAGAGTCATGTTATTCATCCTTGGCAAAAACACCACAGAAATACTGCTCTGTTTTTATTGCTGCCTATCAGATGATGCACAGTTTTATTTGTCCAATTACTGAGAATATTCTCTTTGGTCAAATAATTAATGTCATATGTACATATCTACTGGGTGTTTCCACTGTAAAGACACTTTTCCTTGTTAAATTAATATACATCTTGTGGGACAGTACTTTGAAATTGTATATTTCCTATTTTATCATTAAAATTGTTATATTAATTTATTTTTGTGTAATATGGACTTATAATTCCAATTTCATTATTTGCATTATAATCCATTACTATAACTCTTTCTTTTTTATGCTAAAATTGTCCCAGATTTGGCCCTTGGGAGCTCCTTCAAGTGGGCTTCCATGTCCTTTTGGCCCGTGTCCTTCGTCTTTGCAGTACCACGAGATGCTCCCGCCTCATCTTTCACTTTCTCTCCCCAAGCTCTGGCAATCAACCATTTCTCCAAGGAACCCTGTTTTGTTTCAGTGTAAAATAATGTTAAGGAGTTAATATCTAGGTGCTAAGTGCCATTGGGATGTCTCTTATTCCAGGTCCTTGTAGTGGACAAACGTAGAGAATATATGTATATTTAGATCTATATTTCTACATGTTTCAAAAGATATTGAAAAGCATGAGATCACACAAATACTTTCAAATCCTATCCAATACCACAAAGAAAGAAAGGAAAAAGAACACAAGGGGAGGGAAAAAGGAAAGGAAGGTAAAGAAGGAAAGTAGAAAAAGGGAAGACAGGAAGGAAGGGCAGGGAAAGGAGGGAAAGACCGGGAAATGAAAAGAAAAAAGAAGAGAAAGGAAATGAAGGGGGAAAGGAAGAGAAGAGAAGAGAAAGGAGAACTCTGATATTTAAGAAGCCTTTGGCAGAGTTGAGAGGAGAAACACAAATTCCTCTTTCCAATGGAGTGTCAGCAAAGGTTTTAATAAATGCATGTGTCTTTATCTCTGCTTGCACTCCATAATCAGGTTTGCTTACTCCTGTACCTCTGTCTCTTCATGAGAACATGAGGAAGAGCTCAGGCTATTCCAGACTAGCATCAGTCAACTGACCCCAAACATGGAAGAGAGTCCAGCTACAGTGAGCAGAGCTGCCTATCCAATTCATAGCTCATTGTCCACACATCAGGAGTCCAGCTGAGCCTAAAAGAACCTCCCGGTTAACCTGTAGCCCTCTGAACAATAATAATTTGGTTATTATTTTAAGCAACAGAGTTTGGGGATCAAAAGTTATATACGGTAGTATTATTCTGACTTGTTGAATTTAACTAGAAGTTATAGTTTGAAGTTGGAAATACTCTTATCAATTGAAAATTTTCTGTAGCATTTAGTAATCCACAGGCTTTGTTTTACTCATGTGTAAAAGGACTGCAGTTAGGTTTCAGAGTCAGGTAGATACATATAAACGAAAACACTGTAATACCATCTCATCTCTGTTTGACTCACTATATGACCACAGACTACAATTTGCAGCCAAGTAGTGAGTTTTTAAGAACACAGACAATGTATTATTGTTATTTTTATATATCTAGTGCCTAAGAGAACCCCTACTATATGTGAAATATTGTAAGCAGTCAGTCAATAAATGAATGAGCGAAATGACAAGTGAATCTCAGTTAATTTAAAAGTTGAGTACAATAAATATTTATCTAATGATTTAGGGAGTGAGAATTCAACTTCACTAAACAGAAAGCTCTTCCAGTTTAAAGAAGTAATAAAATTGGGGAGTGGAAACAAACCAATATGAAGTCCACAAGTAACGAAGTATGCATGGATAATGGAGAGATGAGCAATGTTGATTAATGGGACAGTTTTGTAATACAAGCATAGCAGCAAAAGAAGCGGGAAGGAAAACATTCCATT
Organism: Micronycteris hirsuta; assembly: GCA_004026765.1. Lineage (NCBI taxonomy): Eukaryota > Metazoa > Chordata > Mammalia > Chiroptera > Phyllostomidae > Micronycteris > Micronycteris hirsuta. The sequence continues at coordinate 29,886 of PVJI01004897.1, forward strand.
TTGCTGAAAAAAAATCAGCCTTCCAGAACTTCTCAGTGTATGACTTACATGTCACGAAATCCTAAAGAGAGCTGAAAGTACAGGCAATATTTTCAAAGTGAGTGCACAAGAAGTATGCCCAGGACTCCTGATTTCCTGCAAATGTGGAAACATTGTCTCAGAAGGGGATGCATGTAGTTGGGTTTCTTGTGATCTCAATAGAAATACATTTTTTTGTTAACATCTTTTAAAAAATAAATGTAAAGCTCAACTTTACCTTCTCATGTTCCAATTAAAAAATCAGGATTTTAATAATTATTCTCAGAAGCCGAGTTGATGTTGATACATTACTATGCGAATAGCTCTGTGTTGCAGCAATGATGCTTTGTGCTTGGATGATAATAACTGTCAAAATGCAAGGGGTTAGTGAACAGGACCTGTGGGGAATGGCAGGATGACACTCTATGCAAGACATTTTGCTAATAGGTCTGAGAGCAATTACTGTATGGTTTATGATCACAATACTTAACCCTCTCCTTCTCAGCTGGTAAGAAGCTTAGCCAGCACACGGCTTGAGGAAATTTTCGGCACTCCATGTTTTATTAGTAAAGTCCATGTCAGGGCCACGTTATGAAGACTGTCAAATAGTTCTGTGCATTAGAAAAACCAGCTTGGTCTCTACAACATGACTGCTGCACAGAAAATGAGCAAACCCGGAGAAGACTGGGGCCTCTGAATTCACCAGTTCCTGGATGAGCCTATTCTGATTACCTGCATTTCCACCTTTATGTTCAGCTGATCATTTCCTCTCTTCTTGTGTTCTTGCACTGCTCCTTCACATGAGCATTAAAGTCTCTTTATTTTGTACTTGGATGTCATTATGGCATTATGCTAGCTCCTATTTTCTCTAAAGAAAGTTTAATCATCTGAGTCGTATTTCCAGAAGACAAAATAAAACCTTGGTAATCATCTCACTTACACATTATTCAACATTCTTTCCAAAATATTACAAATCCATTCTCATTTCTCTTTCTGCCAATCAATAGGTTATCTTGGTTTCTCAACTCCATAATTTTTACATACAGCAATTCATGTCGTTACTTATTTAGACCATCAATTGCTATCAAGAAAGAGGAGCAAGTTATCTGCAAATTAAACTGTAACAAGGTGTGGGGGCACAAACAAATGTTATTATTGAAAGAAAGCGTCATAGCTTAGAGACTTGGAGGATGAGGGTGACTGTATGGTAAAGGTTAGATGTGACTTTAAGCCACTAACTGATGTGGAAATAATCTCTGAGCCCATAAAATTCACATAAAATAGGTTTCTAATTCCAATCAGCATGCTTTTCAATGACTAATAATTTGAGTGAAAAATTAACAAAAAATTATCTTCTGTTTGATAGGCATTTTTACAAATGACTTCTATGAGGTCCTTCTAACAAATATATGTTTTGTGTAAATAAGACTACAATCTTATACAATAAACTAAGCTTTTTGTGCAATATTTGACCATATAAACTTGCAAAATCAAAGTATTATCACCAATACCAGCTTTCATTTTTTTATTACTTATTATAGAAAATTACTAAAGGTGTCTGCTTAGCTCGTAAGAGCCCCAACCGAGCTTTCTAGGTACATGTGTGCAGCTTGTACATCTGACTACTATTTACACTTATTGTGATTACAGATATATAGATATATTTATTATATACATATACTAATTATAATAATTTTTTCAGCATGTAGCAGCAAGCCTTTGAGAGGGACAGGGAGCTTTTTCTAATTCACACAAAGGTACTGTTTAGGCCAGCAATAAGGATGATTTTCTCTTAGATTTGCTTTTTAACCCCCAAATTTGAAGTCCCTAACAGAAGTTCATACTATATGACTTTGCCTCCCTGCCTAGAGACGTTTGGATCACTGGTGCACATTGGCCCATGCTGGATCAATCAGAATTTTCTCCTGGGCTGTTTCTCTGTGAACATGGAACTGAGGACAAGGAAAGTCAAGAGCTACTAGGAAGCGAACATTTGCCTTGTGATAAAGTCAAAGAAGCTAATCTTCAGGGAGGTAAGAATAGTAAAGACAGAAAGAGAGGAGCAGCGACAAGAAGGGGAGGGGATATAATATCTAAGAAGTGGTTGGCTTAGTTTTCAATGGCTTTCTGTCTGCTGGCTCCAGTCACTTTTGGAGTCTGGCTGTCTCTTGTTGTCATGGATTTCAGGTGAAATGCATACATTATTTGAATGAAACATCCTCCCCCTTAGCTGAACATCAAATTAGACTGAGTGGAGTATAGTAGCCTTGTCAATGGAAAATTACGATTTTTATGATGAATGCTATGATGGAAAAGGGTAGGGTATCGAACTCAAGACCCAAATTTGAGGAATGTGAAGGTTTTTCTGGAGGATGTACTACGTACAGAAGGACACAAAAGGGGGAGCTAGCTAAATGAATGACTGAGAAAGGGTTCCAGAAAGAAGCAGCAGCCTTCTGAACGTCCCAGATGGAAGAAAGCAAAGGGAGCTGAGGGGGCGGCAAGTAGTTCGGGCTGGTGAAAGATGAGGCTGGACAATTAAACAAAGTTCAGATTTTTAAAAGACTTCATAAATAGTCTTAATGAGTTTGGACTTTATTTTGAGAGCAAGGGAGAGCACAGATAGGCTGTTAAATAGGCAGAGGGTAGCCATTTAGGGATTTGTAGGCCTTCTGAATACCATGTTTAAAACAAGGGAAAACAGATTGGCATTTTTGGGAAGAAAGACATATGAAGTCTCTGCCCTCATAGAGCTTATAGTCTAGTAGGTGAGATAATTATCAAACAAACATTAAAATTTTATAATTTTGAGACTATATAACAAGGCATTCTGACTAACCTTTACGTATTTGTGGAAGTAGTATTTGGATGATGTTACGAACTGAATTGTGCCCCCAACTTTTATGTGTTGAAAGTTCTACCCTCAATATGACTGTATTTGAAAACAGAGTCTTTAAGGAGGTAATTAAGGTTAAATGAGGCCAAGGGTGGGGCCCTAATCCCAAAGGACTGACGTCAGATGAGGAAGATAGGCCAGAGGTACAGCTGCACAGAGAAAAGGCCATGTGAGGTCAGAGCCAGCAGGCAGCTGTCTCCAAGTCCAGGACAGAGGTCTCACCAGCAATCAACACACTGCTGGCACAGTGATCTTGAACTTGCACCTTCCAGAACTGTGAGAAAATAAATTTCTGTTGTTTAAGCCATCTGGTCTGTAGTATTCTGTTAATGCTAGCCTGAGCAGTCTAATACAGATGATATTCTGAAGAAGGAATAAGAACGTGGCCAAATAGTGTAGGGCAGGAGGGAGTTTGACACGCCAGGAGAAAAGCATGTCTCTGAGATGAGACACCTCATGGAGTGTGGGAGTAACTGAGAGAAAAATCAGTGTGAGGAGAGGGGGCAGAGTAGCAGCTGTCCAGAAATGTGTAATTCTGGAGGCCTAGCTATGTTACTTATTTTTTTTTTGAAAAGTATTGGGGAAAAAAACACTGCAAGCTTATTTCAAGGGAGTGACATAATTAGTTTTGCTATTACAAAATATAATTCTGGCCCTGGCTGGTGTGGCTCAGTTGGTTGGAATGTCATCTCATAAACCAAAAGGTCGTCGGTTCGATTCCCGGTCAGGGCACATGCCTAGGTTGCAGGTTCAGTCCCAGGTCAGGAGGGTGCATACAGGAGGCAAATAATGAATGGTACTCTCACATCAATGTCTCTCTCTCTCTCTGCCCTCTCCCTCTCTCTAGAATACACACACACACACACACACACACACACACAATTTTGACCAGTCAGGAGAATGGATTGGAAGAAAGCAAGAGGAGATGTAGGGGTTTTGTTAGGGGGGTTGTCTGAGGCCACTATAGAAAGCCAGGAGACATGGTGGTGGTGGAGGTGGCAGTGCGACGGAAAGGAGCGGACACCTTCAGAAATGCTTGACAGGGGGCCTTGACTTGTTTTGTGAATTAATGGGCTATGCTGAGATAGTAGGGATGTCAAAAGTGATATTCAGGTTTTGGGCTTGAGCACTGGGATGGATAACAGATGATTTATTTAGATCGGTAGGTAACTGTGAAGGAAGGATACTCTTCAGGGGAGAAGAATACTTCTTTGTGGCAGGTAGAACTAAGAGTCAGTGGGTTTGGTCTTGTTTTAGGCACCACTGATCCATTGTTGACAGCAAACTACAGGCCATAGATAGAGTGAATAAGAGTCGGCTCCTAAGACAAGGGGCCCTGTGAGAGCCAGGCAGTGCTCCAGGGTTCAAAGTAGGGGCAGACTCCAAAGAAGACAATCCTCAGTGTAGACACTGGTCAATACAGGGGAAGCTGGTGCCCTTGAGTCACCCTATCCTAGACTTAATCAGTATGCTGAGCTCCCGAGGAGCCCCCAGTACCGGCAGCACAATGAACACAGAAGGAGGAAACACAGCAGTACCCACTTCCTCTCTAACCTCACATGACTGAGCTTACCTTAATTCTCCTGCTGCTGAAGAACATACAGTTTCCCTCTAAATATTTGTTAGGAAGGCTCAGGCCACCTGTCCTTTCGCACAGGGATCAAATGTAGAAATACTGTTGTTGGCATTACTTCATGACTGTGGCACTTGTTGTGTGGTAGTTGATTGTGTGTGTGATTGCACATGTGTGCACATGTATCTGTGTGTTGTGTTTTAAACATACTTTCTCTTTTTTTAATGGAAATGATTTAGGTCATCGCCTGGGTGGTTTGCATTAATAGCCCTGATTCTTCACCACTCCCTGTATTCAAGCCCTTTGCCATGTGTCTGGGTCAAATTCAAGTATTAACCTTATCCTCACAGACACATTGGAATAAAGTTTGACTAAATGTCGGGGTACCCTGCAGCCCAGTCAAACTGACACCTAAAATTAATCATCACACCATGTGACTTTGCAGTTAATCCCACTGAAAATATGAACTATTTCCTCACTCTTTAATTCAGACTTGACTATGTGATTGCTTTGACCCTTGAAGTATTAGCAGATATGTCATGACCTAAGGCTTGAAAAGCTTTCGTGTCTGTACCCTTGCTTCTGGGCCATACTGTGGGGTAATGTGTCTGGGACCGTCGGCTAGGCCTGGGTGGAAGCAGAGCAGAGTGGCCCCTGTCGGGTGCAACCTCAGTCGGCCAACCCCAGACAGCCCACAGCCACGTCAACTAAATATAAGTCCAGTGTTCTATGACTCTAGGAATGTGTGGCTCTTGTTACACAGTGTAATTATGTACATAGTTAGCCTTTATGCCATCCATTTTCTATATATGGACGTTTTTTCTGTTCTTTCTGTTCAGTGTTGCAAACTCTCTTATGTATTCGGTCCTTTCATCTGACTTTTGTACCAGAGATTATATAGGACTAGTATGATGAACACAGCCCTCTGTAAGAGATGACTCATACTTTAATGCAAAGAACAGAAATTCTGTAACAGATATGTGAGCCTGCGAGTCCCCTGCTCAGTCTTTGATGTCTCTCCACCAGTTTACAGAATGAAATCTAACCTCTTACTTTGGTCGCTAGACCCTGCGCCGTTTGATTCAAACTCCTCTCTCTCACTCATGTAATCTGTATATTGAACAGCAGAATTTATGACTTGTATTAATAATTTATCTTTCACTGTCCCTTTAAATCTGTACAGGGTGCGTGAGTCTTCCTGCCCCTAGCAAGATGCAGACTTAGACAATCTCATGACCTTTTTTTCCCCTCTAGTCTTTCTTTCTCTTTTTCCCTTTATGTTACAGATATGATCTGAATTCAGTGACTAACTTTGCCTGTTGAATATACAATCAAAGCTCTAAAGGTAATGTAAAGCTAATTTTTTCCCTTCCCCTAAGCTGAGATATCATAGTGCTTGCAGTAGAAAAGGGGGATGAGATTCTCCTTTTTGTCTCTTCATTCCACCCTTCACTGGTTAACGGCTGTTTCTGGGCATGCTTAGCGGGGATCTGGAGTAGGGAAGCGAGGTAAGGGGAGAAGGAAAACTGCTCTTCTGCCCAATAATAAAATCAGATGGCTCATGCTCTCCGGTCCTAGACAATGTTTAAAGCTGCCTCTTCCTTTGAATGCAAATTTCTCCCTGTAAGCAGGACCTCTCCTTCAGCTGGCTACCCCACATTTTTTCAGCTCCCAATGGTTCCCCACAGCCTCTCACAGCGGGGGCCACTTGCTTTATATGGCCACTGTGTAGAGCAGGATCCCTTTTAAAGTACCTATCTTATCTTAGTTTCCATGCCTGGTCTTTCGAATTTACAAGCATTGACTGGCTAGAAGAGTTAGTCTCAGATGTGACTCTACCTTTACATACAGACCACTTCACAGAGTCTGGTACTAGTCCACATTTTAAGCCCTCTGAGCGGCCCAATTAATGTCCACTCGCTAAATCTGATGTGAAAACATAACACGGGCTGGGGGTGGGGGGAGGGAAAGGTCCTTCAGTGCAAGTGTCGCCCCCAAATTCCTCTTCCCTAATGTTCCCATTTCTGTTCTTTAACCCTTTCACACTTTCATGTGCTGAGAAGTTCAAGGGAGTCAGAGAAATGGTTTTCAACCAAATCCTTTGAAATTTTTCATACGGCCCAACACCTGTATTATATCTTCACGCCCCAGTCAAATTTGTCCAATTTGTCCCATTTCAATTGTTTATCATCATGTCACCCATGGCCCTACTGGTCACTTAGGTGATTTTCATTGTTCAAACTTTTAAGCATGTTCCCTCTTTTGAGAATGCTCTGCCACCTAATCTTTCTGCACAAGTTTAAACTCTAGTCTCCCTTCAAGGATCCACACAACTGTTTCCTCTTTATAAAGGCTTCCTTGATTATCTGGTCAAAATCAATCATCCCTCTATCTTGCCAGATGTGTGGTGGTTTCCAGACATGTTGCGCCTTTCTACAGCGCACTCCTTAGTGCACTGTGCGTTCCAGTTCCCAAGTACAACATTTCGTGTGTTCTAGGGTAAACCGCTTCCACAATTAAATGTCTCTGAAGTCGGCACGCACCTTACAGTCAAGGCAATGGCATCTTCTAATTGCTTGGCAGGTTTGGTTTTGTTTTTTTCCCTCTTTTTTGTTTTATAAAATAATGATACGTCTCACAATGGATGGCATCTTAGTGGTTTGTGTGCCGCTGGCATTCAGAGACTTTGACTCATGCCTTTCTCTGTGTTCTTCAGCAATGAACGCAGTGTCTTGCTGACACTAGATGCTCAAAACTTGGAAGTTGAATCAAATTTGTGTTTTATGTACTTACTGCTGGGACACTGTGACTTCCCTCAGTGCCCAAAAAGTTCCCGATTACACTTCCATTCAAAGTAAAGGGCTTCGATGGGACATTCATTACTTTAAAAGTAACATTTATTAGTCTATGTGTTGTGATTGGAGGTTTAATATCATCAGGAAGAAATTTAATCTGACTTCATTTTCAGTTCATTAAAAACCTTGTACAATGTTAATAAATTAGATCTCCAGAGCCGTAAAAGTATATGTCACAGCCCCAGTCTGCACATTTGTGACACATTTGGATGTGTAACGTAGTTTCAGGTTCTGGAATCTCAACCATTTTTACAAATCAATGCTTTTCATGATTTAAGTAAGGGAACAGAAATGCATAAATTGTATAATTTGGGTCTGTCCTGTTGTCAATGATACTAATAAACTAGTAATAATATACTAAATTATACTAATAAAATAGGGACACATTGTAGCAATTAGAGTTTCATTTGCTTAAAATGAACACTTTTTTAATGTGAGAGCATCATAGACTTGCCTTGCTTATATGGAATTATAAAGAGATCATAAGGCCAACTTGAATTATTATTTTAGGAAAAAAGAAAACCTAAGGGAACAAAATAAACCCAAATAAGTAGTATGGCGTGGTCATGATACTTCAATGCCCTCCTATGCACACAATTTAATTAGCAAGATTCTCACTTTAGAATCATTCAAGGACACAACATTTACTAAATTATAGGTAATTTCATTTGTTCAGAGATGTGCACCAAGGCCTTGGAGCACAGAAGGAAAAACAATAATAATGAGATGATGCGTTTGGAGCAGCCCTACCGAATCTCAAATGTTCCCTTTCCGATGCCAAAATAAAATGTTTAGGGTGGAAAAACTTACTTCATACATACGCTGAGTGAAAATCTCACATGGCAAGTGAATCTGTAGCTTTTTTCCTTCTATTCATTCATTGTTTCATTATACTTATTCTTAGGTCTTTTCTGAGTTTCCCAAGAAACAAAAAGGAATAGTTGGAATTCTAAGAAATTATGAGGCAGTTCATCAAAAGACTGGTTTCAAAGATGAAATTAGTATCTGGAAAATTAGTTTTCTTTCATATTCTCTTGAATGGCGTAAGTAAAAGTCCTTAGCCATGAGTAATAATAGCTGTGTTAAATTTCCAGTTATGCACATACACTAGTTATTCATTGCTTACCTGAAAAACGGGAGTCGTCATCCTCATTCTAGAGAAGAAACCAAAAACTCACAGATGGCCAACACACGGAAAAGCCAACGTTTGAATCTGGGCCTCTGCCTTTAAAGCGCGCATGCTCTCCCCACTTGGTCCCACTGCGGATGGGAACTTGTGCTGCCGCGCTATCTGCTCCAGGGGAGAATTATTCTTAACGTTAGCTGCGTCTACATCCCATTACCTGTTATCTGGCACACTGGTATATGCTCTAAATCAAATTTTGATTTCACATATAAAAGAATATTCTAAGAATTAGAGCTCTCTAACGATGGAAAGAAAATAATTATCTAGTTGGGGCAGGACCACCGGCAAAGTACCGAGCGACCCTACTGTGGATGGAAGTCTGGATGCCTCAGATCTGTGAGGGCCTATCCGACTTTGACTGTTGCAGTGTTTTATGAGGTAGCTGTGGGGCAGTAAAAAGAGTAGGTGTGAATCACCAGTCACGAAGTCAGTGCTCACGGGTTTCAGTCTTGACTTACTATAAGCCTGTCTGAGGGTTAATTTACTGCTCTGGGCCTCAGTTTCCTCAATTGAAAACGAAAATGGAGACAAAAATTCACTTCACACAGTCACTATTAAAATCAATTTAGAAGTCAAAAAATAAAGATGCTTTGTAAACTGTGACACTGATCACTATATTATGCAGCATTTTGTGTGCATTATGAGTATAGTGATGCATCCAGAAATGTCCCTTAAACAGTCTTTATTAGAAACTCGACCCATCCTTGAGGGACTTAGTCTGTTTTTATCACATAATCCTAAGCCTCTTATATTTTCTTCAACCATTTTTATCTCCTTCACTTGTTATCTCAAGCAGAAAGTCTGTGTGATTTTTAGTGCTATGTTCTTGATTTCTTTGGGAATTCAGTACGGGTGTCCCCTCCCAGAAACAGCTCAGACTTTGTCTCACAGTTTGCAGTGTGTTCGTCCTTTTAGAAACCTCTCTCTGGGCCTTTAGCTCCCTGCTAACCTATGGATGTAGTAAGTAGTTCACTGTTCCCTGTGCTGTACTTCAATGTGATGGTCAATCGTTATATATATAAAAAATAACTATTTGCCTGCCTATGCTTTAAAAAAGAAGATACTCTAATGAAAAAGGACTATAAAAATCACAATTCCGCATATTTATTTTCTGCCAAACATTGTTTTTAGGGGCCGTGTAGGATTGCTTTCTGGATCTTAAACTTATTTCATTTCTAATAATGTAAGGGAGGTTATAGGGGGGGAGACAAACTTGAGCTTTATTTTATCTCTACTTATATATTTACCTAGGTCCTGCAAGCATTTTAGTTTATTATTTTATTTTTACTTTTAATTTTTTCAATTATGTGCATATGATACATAATATTATATCAGTTATATTTGTTTCAGGTGTACAAATAGTGATTTGACATTTTTATTCCTTAATATGTGATCACCCCACTTATTCTTGTAATCAGTTGTCACTGTGCAAACGTGTCCCAATATCATCGACGATGTTCCCCTTCATCTGTTTCACTCATGCCCCCAATCACGCCCTTCCCATCCAATTGCCCCCTGTTTCTTTTTATGAGTCTGTTTTTGTTTTATTTGATTTGTACACTTGTTTTGTTTTATTTTTATATTCCACATATAAGTGAAAACATATGGTATTTGTCTTTCCTGGCCTGACTTATTTCACTTAGCATAACACCCTCTAGTTCCACCCAGGTTGTCACAAATGATAAGATTTCACTCTTTTTTAATATTTTATTTATTTATTTTTAGAGAGAGGGGAAGGGAAGGAAAAGGAGAAGGAGAGAAACAAAAATGTATGGTTGCTTCTCTTGTGCCCTGCACTGGGGACCTGACCAGTAACCCAGGCATGTGCCCTGGGATCTGAACCAGTGAGCCTTTGGTTCACAGGCTGGCACTCAATCCACTGAGCCACACCAGCCAGGGCAGATATCATTCCTTTTTTTATTGCTGTGTAACACTCCATTATATATACACACACACATATACACACACATACATACACACACATATACATATATGTATATAGAATTACATTATATATAATATATAATATATACAGCATTCCTCTCTCTATATATATACATATATATATATCACATATTCTTTATCCATTCATCTATTATTGGACACCTAGGTTACCCCATATCTCGCCTATTATAAATAATGCTGCAATGAACACAGGGATACACCTACCTTTTCAAGCTAGTGTTTTGTTTTCTTTGGATAAATACAGGAGTGAAATTGCTGGGTGCGTGGTGTATCTACTTCTTAGCTTTCTGAGGACACGTCATGCTTTGCTCCACAGCGACAGCACATTTCGTGTCCCACCAACACTGCACAAATGTTCCCTTCGTTCCACATCCCTAACAACATGTTATTTGTTGACTTTTTAAAAATAATGGACATTCTGACTAATGAGGTGGTATCTCATTGTGGTTTTAATTTGCATGTCCCTAATGATTAGTGATGTTGAGCATCTTTTCATGATTTTAAACTTAGTTTGGACATGAAAGCCTTTGCTCTAAATCGATGTAGTATTACTACAATTACTACAATTAGTTGAAACAGAGAAAACTTAATTACTTTGTTAACTAAATCTCAAACCAAAATTCCTCGTATCACTGTCGGCCAAATGTAAAGTTTATTGCACTGGCTGTGACCTCACAGAGTGCTGGTAGACCACAAGTGCTAAACCCGCCTCAGAGAGTCAGGTGCCTGCCTCTGACAGACAAACAAGTGGAGGATGGCACAGCACAGGTCCAACATTTCAGAGTTATAAAGCAAGCTAATAATTCATAAATAAAACCTATTTTGTTCTCCCACCTTTAGTAAGTATACTTTAATAGCAATGAGGTCAATATATGTACACATGCATGTATGCATACAGTATTTTTTTTTATTTTATTTATTTTTTAGAGAGAAGGGAAGGGAGAGAGAAAGAGAGGGACAAAAACATCAGTGTGCCCTGGCTGGTGTAGCTCGGTGGATTGAGCGCGGGCTGGGAACCAGAGGGTCCCGGTTCGATTCCCAGTCAGGGCACATGCCTGGGTTGCAGGCCAGGTCCCCGGTGAGGGCCATGTGAGAGACAACCATACATTGTTGTTTCTCTCCCTCTCTTTCTCCCTCCCTTCCCCTCTCTCTAAAAATAAATAAAAATAAAATCTTTAAAAAAAAATCAATGTGTGATGGAAATATCAATCAGTTGTCTCTTGCACACCCCCCACTGGGGACCTGGCCCACAACCCAGGCATGTGTCCTGATGGGAATCGAACTGGCAACCACTTGGTTCACAGGCCAGCACTCAATCTACTGAGCCCCACCAGCCAGGGCCATACAACTGTTTTTAATATGACTACAAATCAGCAAAATGTCTTGTCTGAATGCTTTCTTTAGGCCTGTTAAGCTCAATTAATAAAATAAGGAGATACATCATTCACTAAGTATTATATATTTTTGGTAAAATTTCATGTAAATCACCAATTATGTTGCCATAATCAATATTTTCACATAATTTGGGCTCTATTTACAATTATGACAGATTACTCATTTTTCTCAAGACACTGTAGCTCTTTGTTGGCTTATTTTAGTTAATATCCATTTAAAGAATCTTCATTTTCCAAGAGAGTAGCACCTGGAATTTTTAATGAAATTTTTAAAGCATTTTTTATATTTGGGAATAAATCATGAATTTTAAAAATCATTTTAAACATTGTAATTGTGTAATATATAATGAATTATTATTACTGATATTATTGCAAAACATTTTAATGTACAATGTATAGAAAACTGTCTGTACAGAGTTTAGATTATTTGTATGTGTATATTCTGCTTTATATTCATAAAAATATTTCCATGTCCTTCTTACTTCTATATACTTTGAAGGAATGTCACTTTTGTAACATATTTTATATGCAGTTTCTTACAACTTAGGAGAAAATATTTTTCTAAATTAAAAAATGTGTACCTTTAAAAGTGAACTATCTGCTTTGGTATTTTTGTATCCAATCACTGAATATAAAATAATCAAAATTAATTTTATTATCTGTGAAAGTCCATGATTCACTCTTTATTTGAGGATATTTTATTATTTAGCTTAATTCTTCTAGAGTGCCATGTATTTTCTAAATGGAATTTAATTGCTTAACAGAGTAGTGTTAATATTTTGTCATATATCTGAGAGTTCCTAACAGAAATCTAGCAGGTAGGGAGCCTAAAGAATACACACCTTGACTTCACTCTCTTCCTTCTTGCTGGTTACCTGCTCTCATACATACCACTGGCTAAACCCAATGGAAGGCAGAAGTTTATCTAGAAGCTGTTGGTTGCAGCCCAGAGCCCTGAAATTCCTCTCAAGGACTTGGGAGATGTGCACATTCTCCAGCTGCTGCAGGTGCTCCTGATAAATGCTTACACCTACACCCTTCTCAAGAGGATTTCCACTGGGTGGTGGAGGTCACCTTACCTGGAGATGCCTGGGAGTTATACATCCTCTGCCACTGGTCCTGGAGGTGCTACAAAAGACCCTGCTCCTTTGCTTTAAATTGGAAAAGACTCTGTGTCACAATTTACACTTTAGAGCTCCCCATGAGATCACACCAAAGCTAGGAGCTGCATGAAATCATATTCTTCCATAGCTCCTCCTCATTTCCTAGCTGCCTCCTCAGTCCCTGCTAGTTATTCCTGAGAGCATTTTCTTGCTATATATACCATGGGTGCTCATGTCCCCATCTCAGCACCTGCTTCTCGGGAAGCTGACATGAGAAAGAACATGGTTATAGCGCCATGGAGATCAACAACTTCTGGAACAGAGAGCAGGGTGAAGTAGGATGGAAAGTCAATCTGAAGACCTACTGATAAGAGAGATCTGGTACCCTGGAATAACATGCAGCTGTGGGAACACTGTTGGGTGCCCATCCAAAATGCATTACCCTCGCCTTCCTTACTAACAGATCTTGACTTGGCGGGTAACAACTGCTAAATTTCTCAATATTCCTTGAAGCTACGGATGTCACAGTTCAGGCCAACGAGATGTAGGCAGAAGTCTCAGGGGAGATTGTCTCATCCTAATTAAAAAGATGAAGCTACACAAGGAGAAAGACATTTTGCCCTCCCCACTCCCCCTTCTTCGTGCCTGGAACACAGGGACGGGAAGCCTGGAAGGGCAATAGCCATCTGGTGACTATGATCTGAAAAGCATGAGGACAAAAGACAATATGTTCAGATTCTTTAGTGGAAAGAGATTCTGGGTCCCTGTTGTGCCAGTCTGGACTGCCTCCCCTTAGATTTCTGGTTGTGCATGAAAAATAAAACCTCTTTTTAAACCACTCTTAGATTTTCTGTTATTTGTGGCTGAATTTATTCCTGTTACAGCAGCCATTACAATAATAAAATAGAGATATACCACAGACTCAGAGTTTTGTTTGGTCAGAGCAACACCCATCTATGACATAATGCCTTTCGCCTCTAAGCATTTAGTCTAGTTTACGACTCCTGCACCAAGTACACTGAAAAATAAAGCCAGGCACTCCAGCAGGACTGTCTACACTTTAGTCACATAGAAAGGCATGATTCTGCAGCCTGAGACAAAATATCTGGAGAGTATAGAGGCCACTCGGCATGCAGAACAATTTTAACAGGTGCATGAAAATCAGCCAAATGGAAATGAGCTGAGGCTGAAGGTAATTCTCGGTGTCTTATCCAAAAATGTGTCTGGAAATTACTGACTAGTGTAAATGTTCATGGCTCTGGTTTCAAATCTTGCCCAAGAGGAGAAATAAGTCTTGTCATAACAAGATATCCAAGTGACTTTTTGGCAGTATTGCACATACTTTCCAGGAGAAATAGCTTTCTGGGTCAACTCACATTTCTATTATCCGGCCACAGACATGAATGCCTTATTTAAATAGCAGTGTACAATGTGATAAGTGCTAATACCTCTGACAAGTGTTAAAATTGAGGATCTACTTTTTAAAGCTTTGTGGGTAACATCTCTTTGTCTTGGTGACATATACATAATTTCAGAGTCAAATGCCAAGAGCAATGGCTCTGGGCTTGAATAATTTGGAGATAGAAGAATTCTGAGAAGTAACTATGGAATAGTAACCCAAACCAATTTATCACTTCCTTCATTACTGTGCGAAAGAGACAACTTTCCATAATATTTAGGTAGAGATGATGAAATGCCATTTAGTCCAAAAGAAGATGCTGTACGAGAGAGAGGCTTTGATAAGCCTTGTTAATATGGAGCATCAGAATACATGACATACACACAGAGACGCACGAACCACCAGGTAATCATTCCTCTACAATCTTTTACCTTATGGTTTGAACCAGTGATTTTGTATCTTTGAACACAAGTTTTATGGATGGAAATCAAGCTCAGCCAACATATATATGGAGCGTATCAACCCTAAATTACATAAAAATTGTTATAGCTAGAGACCATAATTTTTGGATGTAAAATACTATTCTAAGGAGGAAATTTAAACTTTATTCTTTCCAACCATAAAACAACGAGTCTGACTATGTTTGACTGATATGTTAATAAAAACACACTTGATTGGTGTGTTTAATACAATCCCAACCACATGGAAAGTAATTTGTGAAGAAGCACTCATTTTAGACAAGAACTGTTCAGCTTAGTTTTCATACTCTAATAATCTAAAACTTTATATCTAAGGTGTAGGTATACTGAACCACAAAAGAGGATTTATCTTGTAGTCTTGCGTACTTCACCTCTCATTCATTCATTCAATGATTCATTCAAAATAGATAGAGATTTACTATGTGATCAGCTAAGTATATAGGAATTCAAATACATAAGTGGCAAAATTCCCCAAAAAGCTTATAGCCAATTTAGTAGCAGAGACAAATCTATAGGGAAGAACAACTACCAACATATTTGTACAAGCAAACGGCAGGACTGTGATACTGTACAACTCCAGAGGGAAGTAGGAAAAAGGAATGTCAAGAAAAATTTAACAGAAATATTTGTGCAGAGTATCAATCACTGAAGAACAAAAGGAAATATCAAATAAAAATGCATCACAAAGAATATATAAATGGGCATGAGGACAATCATCAGCCCAAACATGTAAAGGTAGAATGTGGGATGGTAATTAAAGCTCTTTTATGGCACATTGGACTTTGGACTTCCTTGCTTGATAGGGGCCCACTGAAGGATTTTAAGCACGTACCATGAGCAGATATATATTTTAGGAAAATAACTTTGACAAATGGGCTTACACTGGAGAGCAAGGGAAACAGAGATAATATACCATATAAATATGGTGAGAAGCTGTACTAAAACACTAACTTACGTGATAGAACAGACAGTACTGATATGAGTGATGCTTAGATGTGGAAATGGGTGGGAAGGAAAAGTTGATCATTTTTGTTAGATTTTTACTT
Organism: Micronycteris hirsuta; assembly: GCA_004026765.1. Lineage (NCBI taxonomy): Eukaryota > Metazoa > Chordata > Mammalia > Chiroptera > Phyllostomidae > Micronycteris > Micronycteris hirsuta. The sequence goes on from PVJI01004897.1 coordinate 45,800, forward strand.
TGGAGATTTAAGTGGGTGATATGACATTCAATAATACAGTCATATAAAGAAGAGAACGGGTATATGGGAAAAAGTGGAGAGAATAGTTCAGTTATGGTTATATAGGACATGTGGGTAGCATTTGCTGATTTGGCATTTGGATCTTAGATACGAACTTCAAAACAAAGGTAAACGATGGGAAGTCGCTAGAGTAGGAGAAGAATTTAAAGTCATAGGATTGGATACTATCTCTCGTGGGAAGCATAATTGAAAATAGGAGAGAATTAAGGATAGATTCTTGGAAAATACTCCAGTCAAAGATCAGAGAAGAGAGGAGAGGATGCTAATTTTAAATCCAACCATTATGTTTGGCTTAACTATGTCTCTTATTGTATGCATTTTTTATTTGTTTCAATTTTCCATTCTGGTGTCAATTCAATTGACCAGTATAAGAGATAAAAGCCTGAATGTGAATACCATTTCCATAGTTGTACTAAATATTTCCAGATGATTCCCAATATGAACACATATTAAAATAGAATGCATATTGTTTGGCCTTTGCATCAGGAGCTCTAACAGTTTTGAAAGAAAATATAGAATCTTCTACAGAGTAACTTTATGAAAATATCTTTGAAAAAACCTCTCCCAAACTATTCAAGATATATGATATAGTGTTAAACAATTCTTTAGAGTAACTAGATCTTAGATTACAAATTCAGGAAAGAAATCTGGCAATATTCTTAGGGGAATATAAAGAATATATAAGTTGATCTATTACAAAATCATATCTCTAGGTATACATACAGATTTCAAGGAATATTTACCACTGGGTAAATAGTCTTTCATATTTTTAATTTTCAGGGAATATTAGATGAAATATGAGGAAACTGCAGCCTTCTTATCTGGAGAATAAAAAGAAAACAAAATACAGTGTCCCATCTGTTAACTGAAAAAGAAAAATTTAACTAAAATGACTGCTTCATAGATATGACACACCCATAAGTTTCACTTTAACTAAAATCACCTATTGATCTAGGACAATGCAGCTTCGTCATCAATAGCTGGGGAAAAGTAAGTACTGTCCCAGTGTTACTGCTCTGCTCTTAAGATTCACATGTCTTCTGGCAAGACACTTTCTAAGCTTTAACATTTTACATTTTTTTCCAAGATTTTCTTGCCCAAGAAAATAATTTATAAATTTTCTTTTTATGTATTGACTTTTATATATTACCTCATTTGTTGTCAAAACAGCCTATAGAATAGACAAAGCTGACATAATTATTTCAGTTCTAGATATGAGGAAACTGAAGCATAATGATAATAAAGATAATGTTAGAATTAATATCTTTGGAAAACTTTGCTGTTGCAAATGCTGTGGTATGAACATTTCTTTATAAATCTTTACAACTAGCCTTGGAGTTAATACTAATTTTATTTTCAATTTCCAGATGAAGAAACTGAGTTTGAGAGAGATTTAGGAACTTTTCCAAGGTCACATAACTAGTGAGTGTTAGGAATGGGACCCAGCTAGATCTGTCAGATGCTGAATTCCATGTTCCTAACCTTGTTCCACTTTCTGGACGTGAGAGGTCTTTGGAGAGCCCTTGTCAAAGAGTGAGTAGTTCTGAAAAAGGCAGAGAATCGGCTCGTGCAACAACTGTGAATCTCTTCAAGACTTACAGCTACTAAATGGGAGAACCAGGATTAAATGCAGGTTTATGACTTCAAACCCTGCAGAATCCAAATATCTGCAGAGCACGCTAAATACTTGACATAGTTGGGTTACACAGATAGCCAAACCCACAGCCTCACATTAACTCCAATCAGAAGGATAAATGACAAGTTTGGATTTTAAAGTTTCATACCATGGTATGATTTTCTATGCTGACACCTAGAGCAGTTGAATTTATTTAACACTGATGTGGACTCTACGTGTAATTTAAGAAGAGTTGACAAAATCTCACTTGAGTCCTAACCCTAGAAGAATTATGACAATGATGATGTCTGCTGAGTGCATCCAGTATCCCAGGTACTGAACTATATGATTTGTGAATATTACCTTATTTAATTGTAAACATCTCGGGGGGTTACAGTATTCATTTATTTTTTATATGTTTAAATTTTAAGAGGCATCAAGTTTTCAAGGGAACCAATGTCCAGGAAATGAAATAGGGCCTCAAGTATCAATAAAATGTCTAAGCATTTTCCAGAAGCAATAGGTGGGGTTTTCCAGCAAGCTTAGCAAGGCTGAACTGCTGCCTGCTGAGAATGTGTTCCCATCTGTCCTAGACTAGGAGGGTGACTGGCGCTGTGACGTGCTCACCCGATTGGCTCAGCCCAGGCCTCCCTGGACAGGATGCGTTTTATCCCTGCTGGCTGTGCTCTTCAACCAGAGCTACATTTGCAGCCCAGCGAAGCCCTGAGTCAGTGTTTTCAGGGCGGGCATCTGTATGGCTCGGAGAGTCGTGCGCTTTGCAAAGTCTTAGAAAAGAGTGTCCTTATGAAGAACAAAGAGCAGAACAGAACATGAGAACTCAGTCCTGTTTCACAGCACAGTGTACTAGGAGGATGAAGGGTAACTGTCCATTTTTATTCAGTAGACAACTGCATATGTGAAAGAATAAGTTTGCTTACCTGGTGGTTGTATGTAAAGAGAAGTATTAGCATCTACATCAAAATAATGCTGCTGCTATGATGAGTGCACATGAGCATAATATTCCATGGAATTTTTTCCCAGACAGTTAAATTAACTTGTTGGAAATGTAGTATACTAAATGATTCCTTCCTTCCAAGAAGTAACATGCAATCATTTCTTTTTCAAGCTTGATTAAATTCTCTCTGCCTGTACAAATTTTATATCTGTGCCTAAATTGTATGGATCCATTTCTGGTAATTGAACAGAACACAGACTCTGTATGATCCATCTCCAGTACTAAATAAACTCAAGTGACAGCCATTTTCTTTCTGTTATAAGGCACGGCACAGCTTCGAGGGGTACCATACACATGCGCTGTGGATGGTGTTGTGCCCTAGGGACGCTACGCACATACATAGGCCATGTGGACGTGCTCACTCGCTGACAAAGTGTACAACAGGCTGCTGTTCGCATTTGGGGATAGGAGAACAGTCTCACGGAAGCAGGCCTTTGTTGCAAGTGACACTCAGAACCACCTTATTGAGCAGAACACCTTGTTAGCAGTCTCAGGGGAGGGCTCCGAGTACACGATGTTAACAAAAGTCATCACTGTGCCTACTGCCAGGAATAAAAGTCCAAACACTTGTTTCTGTTGTGTGCTGGTATTGAAGTTACCAAGGAAAGCACAGTGCAGTCAAGCCCTGGAAGGAACAATTCCTTACTTACACAGAGAAGACAGAGAGCAAGATCAACTTCAATAGTGTATGTCAGTCACCCATGGTCAGGGGGTCTGCCCAGGTAGCTATTGGCTTTTCTGAACCCCTTTCATGCTTCATGGGGACAAGCACTGTAGACTCTGCTGCAGTCTTGCCAGTCCTGTTTAGGTGGCCATTTCCCCAGTCACTGCATAAGACCAGTCCGTTCACCCACATGGGGAAGGGGTGGAGGGTGTCAGGGAGTGTTGCCAGTGCTTTGCTGAGGAATCGGACAAGTGACAGAAATGCAAACCAAATGTGAAAGTCTATAGCCTTGTTAGAGTTGATTATTGTGCGCTCCTTTAGTCTGGAAGCATTACAAACTACGTAGCAGGTTTATGGAAATTATTTAGCTATTTTGGAAATAAATTTGAAATTTATTTTGACTCAGATATACATGAAAAATGTAAGAAAAAAATAAAAAAAAGATTTTTCTGTCTAAAAGGAAATCAAAGTGAGGGTCAGAAATTAACAGATTTTGGGGTTTTTTTTAAGCACAGTTAATTTACAATGAACCTAGGAAAGCAGTACTACCTGTCCTCTGGATTCTGACACCCATGACTGTCTAATGAAGTCTTCTTCTGCTTAATTCAAGTAAGATTTGTCAACAAAACCAATTTTTAAAAAGTTTTACAAACAAAAGAATACCAACTTAAGCAACTGAGATAATGACAATTATCTTGCAGGTTTCTAATACGGTTTAGGGTATTTTTTGAGAAGGGCCTGGCACACAGTAGGCATTCCATAAATGGTGCCTGTTATTAGCAGGATAAATTGATTATCTTAGATACACCTCGTTTACCTTTTTACATTGTGTACTCATATGAAAGGAAGGCCAAGGCTATTCCTTAATGTTGGAACCACAGAAAGCATGATGCATCCGTGAGCACGAAAGAGGGTGTCTGTACAGAAGCAAAGTCAATGCCGATGATCAAAAGGCAACGGATGTTAGAGCTCCGTCACTCACACAGCTCACTCAGCTGCTCTGCCGTGTTAACTCCAGATGTAGCTCTCTCAGTAACACCCAGGGCCGGGCTGAGAGTTTACTTCTCAGAAAAATGTTGATTTCATAAGAATTCTTTTTTCATAAAAATTCCTTTTTTAATCCATAAAAAAGCAAATAAAGTTTCAAGTCAAGAAAAGCATTAATTCTGTTAAAGACCATAGTAGTTAACAGTCTAAAATAAACGATCTAGTAATCAACATTTTGGGAATAAGGAAAGCTATCCCCTAATGTTGTTAGGCCAGCCATGTTGAAAATAACGGAACAGTATTTCTAATTACATTTCATTTTCTTCCACTGATTTAAATAACTAAAAGGTTGAATCATAATTATTTTGCAAAGACATGAAGTTAAAAATCTATAAACAAAAGAACTATATGTTGTACTTAGCTAAAGGTCTTGGAGTTTATTATGCTGAACAGAGTGATATGATCTTAACATGCATAGTAAAATATAGTTTATTTAAATATGCCCATATGAATTAATTCAAGATGTCACTCTTAAAATTGTCCTTTTTCTCTATTTGGGAAAAGTGTATAAAATAAATAATACATCCACTAGGGGAAAATAATGTTTGGTAAACAAAAGTGATAGACAAACGATTTTGTGATCTCTGTCACACATTTTCATTATAGTCATGTAGACATTTGTGGTTTAATTGTGTTAAAGAGAAAGCACCTTTATATTAAAAGGCTGAAGGATGAATGTGGATATACCTTTTACATAAGCTGAAGAGTTTTACCTTAAATAGAATTATATATATTCTTACATGCATATGATAACTAACATCTGCAGTTTCTTAGCTAAAATCTCCTCATGACTGGAAAAGAAATAAGCGAAGTGTCTGACTTTCTGGAGGACACCTAAGCAGTGCACCACAAGCAGCCCTCACAGTTTGCTCCGAGTGCAGTTTCTAATCAGTAGAGGGCTCCCTCGTCTGTACAAGACCAACATTACAAAGGCACAATCCGTGCATGCAGCCTATCACACGTTGTGCATGCTCCTGTGTACACACACTTTCTCCTCTCTCTCTTACACACATACCATCTAGATTAATAAAGCTGTCATTTTCATTGTTTTCCAATCACCTTTAATATGAGTTGATGTTAAAGCTTAAGGAAATGAACGCCTAGGCAGCACCCACTGGCAATATGTTAGAACATTCTCTACCTAAAAATACTGATAGGTGTTTACAAGTTTCCTTCATTCCTCTGTGACATTCCTCAGCTCTGATGTGCATTTGGCTGCTTTCCTGAATTCACACATCTCTCTGTTTGCTCATGTGCTGTACATTTTGCAGAAGTGTCACTACCCAAGCTTTGCAAAATAACTAAATCTTCTAAGTGATGTTGCTGAGGCTGTGTCTTCACTTCATTGTGCCCTCCAAAATTTGAAAGGAAGGAAGGAAGGAGGGAGGGAGGGAGGGAGGGAAGAAAGAAAGAAAGAAAGAAAGAAAGAAAGAAAGAAAGAAAGAAAGAAAGAAAGAAAGAAAGAAAGGAAGGAAGGAAGGAAGAAAGAAAGAAAAAGAGAGAGAGAAAGAAAGAAAGAAATCCAAACAAGCCAATCCAAATAGTTATGTTTGATAGAAATCACTGAGCCCAGCTGTATTTTCTCCCACTAAAAAATAGATGAAGACATCCTAGCTGTGCTGACTTTTGTTTGGGAGGTTTTATTTTTTCTGTTCTTGGCCCATAGAGCTAGCTGATTCACTGATCCATAACAAAAATGCCCAAACTATGAAAACCCCACTGGGGCAGAAATTTGTAACAGAAAGGGAATTTCTGGCTGTGCAGGCAGGGCTGGAATAATCTCAGGTTGCTCCCCCAGGCCAGTTTTCACAATATAGTTAAAACCTGCCTGGGCTGCCAACAAAATCAACTGTTTAAACCTCTTGCAGATTGTTTGTTGTAGTGGCCCAATAGATGCTTAAAAACATTGGTTTTCATGGACTGCTGGTGGAAACCTCTTATATCCAGCTGATCCTAGGTTATGACTCATGTGTTTGCTCAGCAGCCAAATCCAAAAATTCATTTGGATGCTCTTAAAAGAGATAGAAGGGAGAGAGCCTGTGTTTCCCCTTGCTTCTGGAACCAAACAGACCTGTGAAAACTTTCCTGCTCTCTCTGCACTCCAGACAGCAACGGTGGCTTCTCCCTCTTTTATGTTCCCACGAGACTCTGCGTTTGCCCCTGTGATCATTTCACTTGCTTCTTTTGGTATCTCAGAGTGCCATTGGTCACTCTAGCATGGACTATAAATGGGGCCATTTTGACAGAAATATGCTATCTCTTGTCCTCTACTCCATTTACTCTTGCCAAAGTCAAATCCCTGAAATGCCTTATCTCATCTCCTAAATATCTCTGGTCATGTCCAGAAGATGTCTGTCTCACATACACGTGAAGTAGTAAGTCAGCTCTCAGATGGTGACCACGGGATGCTATCACCACTTCGGTTCAGTACTAGGAAACCTGATTATGCCACAGATCTGAATCTTGTTTGGCAAGCCATAACCACTTCCAGTGAGGCTGCTACTTAGACCTCCTTCTCTCCAAATCCTGAGTTGCTATCTCAACTGGTTACAAAATTGGAGTGAAAGAAGAAACATGGTTAATTCAGTTATTTTCCCTCTCTAGCATTGGCAGCTATGTAACATTGTCCTCACGGAGAAACTAAGGTTCAGAGAGACTAAGCAACATACAAAAAAATCAGTTACTAGATGGCAGTCCTGGAATTCAAATCCAGTTCTTTCTAACTCTGAAATCTCAGACTTGCTTCACACTACCTGCAACATTAGATAAGAAACTTACCCTTGCGTAGCACAAGTTTATATCTCGATTGGTCTACGTCTGCTTATAAAACATGAGGTAAAATTATAATGGCTTCCTCCTTTGAGGTGAGGCCAATCTCAATATATAATTCTAAACAAAGCCCAACCCTTTGTTTGGCAGTCGAATCCACCCACTCTGTAGGACCACTGCTCCCATGACGGAGGTTTGTGGTCTGAGGGACATCGGCCCCTACGTGAGGCTTGCCAGTCCTCTCACATCCCCTTTATTCCCACTTCTCATCCATCTGATTCTCACTCTTACTTCAGGAACTTGCTCTTTATGACTTTCCTCACTTGCCTTGGGCTTTCTCCGTTGTCCTCCAGCAATTACTGTTGTGAGTTTCTCACTTCCCTCCTCCTTACCCTCCTATTATTTGGGAATTTTGCAAATGCATATGCTATTTTCACATGGCTGGATAGCAATCTTTGAGATCATGAGTTGTCATAGGTAGATAGATATTAAGTGACAATCTTCATATCAGATATAGGCTACACAATCTGATCACTTACAGATGTTTTTCACTGTATGTCAGGAAATGACCCCTCCCCACCTCCAATCTACACAAGCTCTGGAAATAATGTATCACATCCCTGACACTTCCTTTTCTAAACTATAAAAATTTAAGAGGTTGTTTCTGAAAATTTGATCTGGGGGTGAAAAACAGGAGGATGAGGAGCAAAGGGGTAATAGTTAAACTTTTGTAGACTGTTCTATCTTCAAACAATATTTTAATAATAAAATTTTTGTTATCTATGGCAAGACAATGGTCTCACCTTTTGATCACCAAGATAGAGAATATTAAGATTCTGTTGGCTCCCACTAACAAAGAGCACATACATTTCTATTAATTAGCCAGGCAATATTAATATCAAATATATATCTAATCATAAGTAAATATCTGTCCATGCATGTGAAGTCTTAATAAAATTATAAATGTCAAAATACTTTGTAGAGTACTGTATAATTGATTATACCAGTCAGAATAGCAGCTGGATTTTAGGCTATAAATATTAAAATTTTTTTAAATGACTAAAGAAGTTTCCTTATGTAGTCAGCATTTTCAAAACCTTTCTGTAACTTAGGGAACAGTTTTAAATTGTAATGCATAAAAATGTCATAGGGAAGAGTAAGAATTCCTGATTCTAACAGGGATGGTAAATAACTTCATCTCAGGTACAAAATCGGAATGACTGGCAGTGGCTGTCCAGGCGCCGGAGCCTGATGCTGAGGGGAGTCCTGGGGCTGGGGCCAGACTCTGTCACATCATGATTGATTAGTGATGTCTGCCATGCATGCAGAATTGTAAGGGAGAGCGTTGTGCCCTATAGTGTTCTCCTTTATACAACTGGACTCTCTTAGAGTCCCATTGCTGAGATTTTGCCAGTTTTGGTTCTTCTTTGAGGTCCAAGATGAGTTTAGTCTCAGGAATGTTGACTTCCTAATATCATATGAAAGCATCAAGAAAAGATATATGAAACCTTCAGAGCTTTTGGATGCTCATAATGGGCTATAACAATAGTAGATTGTACACAGTGCTGTAGAAGTGAACCACATCTCTAAAGGGTGGTGCAAGGGCTGGGGGAGAAGGCACTTGCTGATTTCCATGAGTAACTACTTCCACCATGGCTGATATCAAGCTGTCAGTGTGAGAACATTAAACTCAGAGCTGAGAATGGATATACATAGTCCAAGCTAGCACTGGGGGCTATAGCATATCATGATTGTAGATGGACTTCCAGGGTTGAGGATGCAGAGTAAATGCTTGGCATAGAATGAGGTCAGGTACAAAGATTTAAAGAAAGGCCAGGAGTCCGTAAGTACATCAGCTGACTATAGTTGGGAAATAGTGTCAGCTCTAAGTCATAGCCGAGGTTAGCATTTCGAAGTTCTAACAATATAAGAATAACTTTCAATGCCGTTTTTCATGAAAATACATTTTACTTTACCAATTGATATGATGTTCAAACACGTTCCCAGATCATATGCTGAGGCGGCATGATATGTCAGTAAAATGCACGGCTTCTGGAGTCAGACTCTGTGAACTTGAACCGTAGCTCTGCTGTATGTCAATGCTCTACTCTTGAGAAAGCTACTTAACTTCTTTGTGCCTCAGTTCACTCCTCTGCTAAAATGGGGATATTAATAGTTCTTATTCCATGGAGGTCTTATTTAAGATGGAATTGGTAAAGTACATATAATGTATCTGGTGCATTGAGAATACTGTTTAAGTGTTTGTAAATAAAGGTACAAAAATGTAGATTTGAAACTTTAACCAAAACATCATCAGTATATAATTTGCCTTTGAACTTAGGACAGAGCAACAGGATTAGCATGATCAAAATGATTATTGGACTAACATTAACTTCACATTTAGAAGCATGAATTAACTTTATTGTCCTTTTATATTATCCCAATAATTTGGGAATAATAATTAAATAACAAGTACACAGAAATATTTTTAAGTTCTATTATATAGTTATTTAGAATTTTATGGCAAATTTAGTGGAAGGCAAATAGGTATTTTTTTATTTCTACAAACTCCATTTCAAATTGTGAGTTGGAATGTCTTTTTATGTTAAATACATTATTGAACTTTACAATATCAGAAACGTATGACTTTTAAATCTAAAATACATTATATACGTTACAAAGGGCGCTGTTCCCCTGTTAGAAATCTAAGAATCCTTTCACTTTCCAAACATAAACCCACGAAAATAAAAACGCTGGTCGTGGTCAAGCTCGTTAAACCACAGGGTCCTGTTCACCTCAGCACTAGATTTCTAAACCTCTAAGTCAATATAAATTCCACATTTGTCAAGTTGTTAACTGAAACAAGTTAACAGGGTAGAAAGAACCCTCCTGCCAGTTCTATTCAGTAGCATGTTAATCAGATTGCAGTAATAAGTATGAAACAATGCATGCAATTAACAGTAGTTAATTTGAAACTACTTCATGTCAGTTTCTTTCAGAGCAATAGGTTAGTAGAGTAATTATTTATTACCCTGAGGACATGATCAATGATATCCCTCCATAATAATGTCTGCAAAAAGAGAAGCATCCTCATCTGCATAAAAAGGAAGCTATAGAAACTGATCTTTTTCAGCTAAATAAAAGCAAAAACCTGTTTCTAAGCTGTTTCTATTTCATTAGTAATGACAGATAAGAAAACCATTTGTTACACTTTTATTTTTATGGCAACATAATGCTGGGGGGCTGTGGGGAGGACCAGCATTACTGATTTAAATCCACAAAGCCTACCTTTATTGAAAAAGGAAAAAATGACCCATGTCTAAATGTCATCCTCATCACTAATGTGTATGTGGTAGGACTCCCACACACACAGTAATTCACTAGTCCCTTAGCTGGTGCTTGGGGATAGAATTTATGGGAAGCCCTGAGTGATAACACATGGTCTACACAGCTGAGCCTTGGTTGTCCAAAGGCAAGGAAGAGATGCCAGGTTAACCAGGTGGCCGCAATTAGATGGTGAATTTGAATAATTGGGAAGGTTGTATCAAGGCTACCATCTTGGCTCTCTGAGTTCATTGTCTATTGTGTAAGAAATCCTTTATGTTTTCATATTTAATGAATTTACCTTGTTGTATAAAATACCCATCATTCTGAGAAGGACTAGAAAGAACTCACCTCTGGACAGGGAAGGCAGGGAACTACAGAATGGAGTAGGCTGGCAAGGACAATTCCAGAATTTGGACTCGTTAGAATGACGCATAAGCCTCTGCATGACCCAAAAAGGCTCCATTCATTTGGAGAATGGCATTCCCAGGAGCTGGGCAGCTCACAGTCTGCACAGCTTATACCTGAGATGAGAGCTTGGAGGCATAAACACGAACTGTGACATCTGAGGGAGACAACACAGTCTACATCCAGAGTTTGAAGCCCAAATGGAGGAAATGGGCAGGATTTCAAAGGCAAGGAAAGGGTCTACAACTATCATTCAGTTGGCCATCTAGGGGAACATCATAGCTCTCACAGGTCAAAGATAAAACTAAACGAATACAATGATCAGTTATGTACCTTATAACCGGACAGTCAGCATAGAATAATATGTAGAAGAAAGAACACAACCACTTTTCAAATGTATAAAATGGGGGTGATAACTTTTTAATACCATAAAAACATTTTAGTTTTAAGAGTACTGAAAGTTTTATATGAGAATTGTATGGGTGGCGAACTTCTATGTTGTAACTGCCCAGCACCTTCCTTTCTTAGGAAGACTGTTTGTTCTCCGTGCACTCCAGATTTTAATTGGTACACTGATAAATGATATACTTGGTCACATTTTATCAGTCTGAGTGTGGGAGCCACCTGCCCTGTTCGGCCAGTTCGAGTTCTTTTTTGTGATGCATTGCGTTCAAATAGGGAAAGACAGTAGCATCTGGTGTGGTACCCAGGAAATGTGAAACTACGAGCTGTCAGCAGCCACGTCCCCCACCATATGGAGGACGTGGCCTGCAGTAGCACAGAATAGAAGTGCCACGCAGAGAGGAGAGAGAGGCTCTGATGGCATTCAGATCTCCGATTTTATCATTCCTGAGACCCAGCGGAATCTTTGCCCTACTTGCGATATAGTCAGCTCTCCCTTCAATGTCATAACAGTATTAGGAAAAAGAGGCAACACACTGACTATAAAATCCCACTGAGTTCAGAGCGTATAGTTCTTTGCACGTGAGTACTTAATTGCTTTTTATTAAAAGTCTTAGGTATATTAGTTGTGCCTTACTAAATATTTTTTAACTCTTTGAGGTAAGATAATATGTTTTGTATATACCAGCATTCCTAACAATATCTACCATGGTCCCATGTTAAAAAGAGTAACCTGAAAAGTATTTACTTTTAACTTTTCAGAACTCCAGGTTACCACTTAGTGCACTAAAAGGAATGACTTCCTAATAATATGCCAAGGAGACAGGATTTAAGGTACCTCCGAGGAGCCATTACCACTTTTTCTGTCAGATTGGGCACAATATTAGTATCAATTCATGTGTTACTAATTTGGCAAGAATGGTTTCAATTCAAGAAAACCTGAAGCATAACGGGGAATTTTAGGTATGTTTTTAGTTTATCGACTAAAGGAGTGATAAATAATGATAACAATAATAGTCAAATCTCAGACACCTAAGCAGAAGTTTCCTAAGAGTCAAGTTGTTGAGCTCTTTCAGGATTCTCATCTAGTTAATAAGATAAATACAGTTAGCAGCAATAGAGAAATGTTTCCTACTTGATTTTATTAACTGATTGATATGAATTAATGCATTAGAATATTTGATTGTGTCATAAAATGTGTATATGAGCATCATGATTCAATTTAATGTACCTATTACTGGTTGATGTGCCATTATATTAGGCTAAATTAAAAGAATTTTATGGAAAAAATTACAATTAAAGACTCAAAATTGATTGCATTCATAACTTAAAAGAAGATATTCTGTTCCATTAATATTTTGAATCATTATAATAATATATCAGAAAACAATGTGGGAAACTGGAAAGGTAGACAAAGTAAAGCGAAGATAAAGAGATTAAGGAGTCAAAAATCAAGTCCACTTTCTATGTTAAATTCAAATTTTTCTCTTTTGTCAAATTTTTTAAGAACCCAAATCGTAAGAAAAGTCAGAGTTAAGAGCTCTTCTTAGCAAATAAGTTTTAGATCACATTATCATAAAAGAGATTTTCTTTCTTTCATCTTCCAAATTACAAAATACATCTTTTTCCAAATAAGGCATTTTAATTCACTGAAATAATGTTTTCATAAATAATAATATGACGCTTTGAACAGACCGTATCAATTCTCATAATGCAATATGTGCTTTCTGAATGGTGGCCCACCATCCCAATTTGGTCTAAACAGATGATTCTGGGGCGTGGGACATTCAGTGCTAAACAGGGGACAGTCCCCCTGGCTAACTGGGATGGTTGGTCACCCTTTACATGCAAATTATTTGCCTTTAGATGTCAACTTAAGTATTCAGATGCTGATTGGGAAAATGTGATTGCCCCCTGAAGACTGAAGTATGCTTCTCTCTCATCACAAGTAGATGAAAGATGATTGAAAGTAGTTTCCCACAGGGAAGTATGGCACTGATATGTTGAAGCTTCTCCTAAGAATTCTTATTTCTCTTACTTCTAAGGAATGTCTAAGGATTTCTGATCAGGAAATGTTCTTTTTTTTTTTTCTGCTGGGAGTGTGGTCCATGGACCAACAGCATTAACAGCACTTCCAAATCATTAGAAGTTCATAACCCCAAACTTAAATCCAGAACTACTAAGTCAGAATCTACATTATTAAAAATTTCTCAGGTGATTCATATGTACACTAAAGTTTGAAAAGCACTGCTCTAAACTCCCTTGCAAGAATTTTCTAAATGGACTCCAATTTCTCCCTAATGTCAACTTTCTTCTGAATTCCTGTGTAGTCCACTATAAAGCTAGTATGGCCTCATTAGTGCAACTGCAGTTAATTTGGGACTTGTAATCATCTGACCTGGGTTGTACTAACAACCTGCCCTACAAACTTCACCCTACATTTGAAGACTTCTCTAAGCAGGAGGGCACAGTTAACCAATTAAAAAAAAAAAACCTAACTCTTTTTAATATGCATCAAATTACTTTTCATAATTCATAGATGTTACCTGTAAATTAAAGTAGGCCTGCCTAGCAGAATCTTTTTTTTGGGAAATGTTTTGTTCGTAGGCAATTCAATTAGTTAAAGAAGGAAAGCTGCATGGAATTGAATAATATTTACACAGACTTCCCTAAGTCTGGTTGTGTTGTGTTATTGAACATTTTAGAAAACTCTTGTCTAATTAGCCAACCTCATTTTCCATACTTTCCTAGGACATTAAACTGCAAAATTGAGTGTAATTTTTAGAGTAAGCCATGCTCTTTTAGGTCCCCTCACTTTGCCATTTTCTTCTTCTTAGAAACCCTCTCCCCACCACGCTCAATCCCCAAAATTGTTATCTGCCTGGAAACCTCATAGTCTTCACTCACACGTCCCATGTGGCCAACCGTCCAGGTTTAGGTTCCCTCCAGGGCATGTTGTTTCTTTGCACAGCTTCCTCCTCTCCTAGCTTTGAACAACGACTGCATTGAATTGTTACATCTTCAGTAAGAGAGATCCTCCAAATGGGTAAGCGAGTCCTGGAGGGAAGATTAACTTTGCAGGCCTAACACTTAACTCAGGTTAGGGGTTTAAGAGATATTTATTGAATCCATGAAGCAATGAGAAATTGAGTGAATGAATTAATAAATTTTAAGAATGAAAATTCACTAAGAATGAACATTTTGAATTTTTATTTACAGCCTAAATAAATTCCATCTGTCTCAGAAGAACCAGAAGAGAGAGGGGATATCAATACTTGTGTCTACAAATCTGATGCAGACCCATCATTTCAGTACGGATAACATATCTTTCTTCTGAGGCTGACACTGAAGTAAACTGCTTTTCCTTGCACTGTCTTCAACGTTTCCTATGTATAAAGATCCAGTCCTTTTCTCTACCATAGTTCAGTTTGTTCTGCGGTTTGCTTTAGGACCAGTGGATACTAGTCCTAATCCACGACCAGAGGGCACAGACTGACCTGTCCTTCCCATCACTTTGTAAGTACGTATGTGTATAGTCTTCAAATGGGTTACATTGTTACTTAATTGAAGCCTGAAGCTTGAGATTTGTTAACATTGGACAAAATGATATTTATAATTTACAAACAGATGTGAACTTTGAGGATGAACACTAGAATTAACTTTGGAGCAAATTATACTTTTGGAGATGATAATCTGAATGCAAATTGGTAAATGTGAATTTAAGTATTTGCTTATGGTTGTTGGGGAAGATCTATAAGTAGTTATTTTGGAGTAATCAAGATGCACCATCCTAAATCAATTGTAGTGTTCTCTTTAGCATTATAAATTAGATATATTCTAGTATATTTACATCATTGCAGATTTTGGAGCAGGAATTGAATCTCAAATGCCTATAGAGGGTAGGCTGATAAAGCAAATTAGTAGAGTATGCTAGATGGGGCCTGGAGTAACCCAAGAGTTCATGATCATATTAAAGAGGAAATTTTTACTCTGCCTCATAAGATTATGACCATGCAGGGATATGACTTTAAGGTTGCCGTATATTTTAATTTGTCCAAAGAAGCTAAAGTTCTAGATGTTTATACAAAATCTCTGTTTAAATGTTGACAGGTAATTGAAACTTTTATAAAACACTATATGAGCTAAATAGAATATGTCTACAGAGTTTATATGAACCAAGAGTTTATAGCTTCTGTTTTAAATTTTTTTTTCTTTGAAATCTGAATTTAAACCATTCTGTCTTCATAAATAATTGGGTGTACTTGAAGGCTGGAATGTATTCTACTAGTGGGTTTTTCAAAGTTTCAATGCTTAGAGAGGGAGAGAAAAACCTGAAGACAGGCCACACAGATTCTGGAAAGGAACTAGACAAGGCTCCATGCAGTGTAACCGGGAGTGGATTGTTGGTGTTTCACTCACAGTAATTCATTGAAAATAAGTAATCCAAACTTTCAAAAGTGTATTGTGAGACTGTAACCATTGTTTTTGTAAGGACATCTACACCTATATGGGTTGTCCCCTGCAGAGAAAGCTGTTCCAGATGTGACCACTTTTAATAGGTAATGAAAGTTTCTCTGTGTTATACTTCACAACCAACATCCCTGAGTCTTATTTAAAATTACAGCCTGGTCTCTTTTGTGCATTAGGGAATTAAAAGGTGTCTCTGCCGTGTATTATAAAGAATAACCAAGGGAGTAGTGTCCTCTCCCTAAGACCATCCTTGGAATTCCAGCAATGACTACAAGTGAAGAAATGTCCCCAGAAGTGGAAATCTATGAAGAGCTGGCAGTAGCAGAGGCATCAGCATAGTTATAGGTCAGCGAGGCAAGAGAGCCCAGGAGAAAGTGTCCCCATGAACAAGCCCTCTGGGAATTCTCCCAACCCCCACCACAGAAGTGCAAGCGTGCCAATAATCTAATCCTGACAGTTACACTGAAGGGGAGTCATGCCATATGCATGTATGTATAAAAAAAAGTGTGCCTGGCATTGTAGTGATTCCAGGCAGGTAAAAGCATAAATTATATGGATTACATTCTACAACATGAATATTTAACTTCATAATATAATCCTTTGAATGTTACAAAAGCTCAATTAACCAAGTTATATAACTGCAAACCAACATCATGATTTTACAACAATGAAGAATGAAGGACGGGGCACAGCGGTCTTGTTCCCTCTTTGCCCCGTTCATCAGAGTCACTCTTACTGCTCATGATGGTGCTGCACCAAAAACATTCTCTCTTCTCCCTGCCCTTCCAGAACTTCCTTTATACTGCCTCGCACCCAAGCATACAAGATACAAGATCATTTTAACAAGATAAACGGAATACGTTTTATGAACTGTATGAGTAGCAACAGATAGCATGGAATATGTCAGCATTAAATACTTTCATATCAAAATATTGGACTGATCATCTTTTGCTTTTTAGTAATATAATAAAATATCCTTAAAAAAGAAAAGATGGCATCACAAGATGACCACAAATATGGGGTCTAGGAGGTTTTTCATTTTTTGGTTTTATTTCTTTATTTCTAAAATCAGCTCTATTTGTTGCCAAGAGCCCAGACATCCCACCATCCCCTTCTTTTAGCGGCTCTGCAGACACATCCTTTCCACACCAGTGTGTCAGAAAAACTCCAGTCTTTAGTTCTTACATTCCTGGGACACAGAGCATGTCTTAGAATGAGGAGAATGACCGAAACGGACAAATAAGAAATGGCTGACTATCATTTTTAATGCTTTCTTATTTGCCCACTTGATCAAAATACAACTTGAGCAATGATTGGACTCTGACATGTACACATTAATCTCTGCTGCATTCGAGAAGCAGTCTGTTACCCAAAAAGTCAGTGTAAGAGGCAATGTGGGATTTTTAGCTCCCCCTTTGAAGTTTTCTTGTCTCCGTCTACGTGCTTTGATGTTTGATCTGCTAGAATATTAATAAAAGGATTAATATTAATCTCCAGATAGTTATTCAATTGATTGCTGATTGTCCATTTCACATCTTTAGGGAATTTCTCTTTCATGCCACTTTACTGAGAAGCAGGATGTGGCCCCCTGCATGAGCTCGGGGCAAGAGGCATCCTCAGGACTAGGCAGGATCACTGGAGGACCTCGCCTCTGTCGGAGGTGGGTTGGAAAGGGAAAGACACACTGCCTTCTATTCATATCACACTGACCCTGTTCCTTCCTTTCTGGGTGATAGAAACAATTAAAATGGAAATCTAAACTCCAAGGGGACCAAAAGGGATAGGTCAGTAGCCATCACTCTGAATACTGATACTATTTCTGCAAAATTTACCCATCCACATTGTGAGAGCTGAACCTGAAGGGCCGAGGTCCTCACACATCTCTAAATGGCATTTGTCTTACACTGAAAGGCCAGTATCATAGCACCTACATTATTTACCAACCATACCAAAGTTGAAGTATTATTGTTTTCATTCTGATTGGGGGAGGGGTACATGTGGAGGTTCTTTCCATTCTAGCAACCAAAAAAGACCAAGGTGACTTTGGTGAGGAAGTTGCCTTGTGATACTATCATTATCAGTAATTAGCCACAGTTAGTAAGCTTCTATTAATCAAATCTGCATCTGGAAAGACTTTCCCTAATTCTGTCAGATGAACAGTGCTGTCTGCAAAATTGGAGGCATGGGAGGTAACACTGTATAACTTTGCAAGCCAACCAAAGGAAAGAGGAGAAAATCTTATCACTAATGCTTAGATAATCTTACCTAATTAAACCTATTGTCTATAAACTATATATAACATCTACATACACATGCAGCAGAATTATTAAAATTACTGCCTTTAAAAAATTGGAAGCACCAAAATAAACTATTTTAAGCTATTCTAAGTATATTCCTCTCATATGCTAGTTAGCGGGATGCTATAGTAAATGTGTAAGCACACTGTAAATAAACAGGCAGAGATGAAAATCTTAGTCTTGGGGCCTGTGAAATCTTTAGGTAGCAAACCACAGTGGTTGCTGAGGCTTAGGTTTGTCATTAGTTTAGGGCTTGCCTTTTCTCAGAGTGAGAAGCAAGATGAGTTGGGCCCTGACCTCTCAAATATTTTCTTCTCCCTATCTGAGTATTTGCCTATATTCTGTTTCTCTTACTATTTCCTTCCCCTATGAAGTCGAACTGAAACTCTCTCCCAAAGCCATTCCTCTCCTCAGACCATTTCTCCCCCACCCCTATCCACCACCACCGCAGAGGTGCGGTGGGTGCCCCCTTGCTCCTCATGGTTAGGTTCGTTACAGGCTGCTGTCTTTCTCTTCTCTCTGAAATGCTCTGGCTGTGAAGCCGATGCCATCAGAATGCCATGCTCTTATTCCTCCCGATGCATTGGCTCCACTCGCCCCCATTCTTTGAAGATTTCAGCCTCTGGTTCACTGTCATATTCTCCCCTATGCCGTTGTGACACAATTCTGACTGTGTTAATATTCATGAAGACAATATTTCCAATAACCTGGCCATTCACTTACTAACAAAATATTTACTGAGGGCTCAAAATGTTTCAGGCACTGTTCTAAGAGTGGAAAATATAAGAGCAAAGCGAAAAACAAAATCACTGCTTTTAAGATAATACTGAAGTGGAGGACATGGGACAAAAAATAAAACCAATAAATAGATACATAGTACTTCAGATATAATTAGTTACAAGAAGGAAAAAATAATAAACCAGAGAACAAAAGATACGTAAGCTTTATGTGTTTGAGGATTGTGGCAGAAGTTTGAAATTTGAAGAAAAAATGACCAGGGAAAGTCTCACTAAGATGACTTCTGAATAAGGACATGAGGGAACTCTAAGTACTAAGTCCTTCTGGTTCCTTGATTCTTTTTTCCTCCAATAGTCTTGTCTTCTCCCCAACCTACGCACTGCATTCCCATGGTCATACCCTAGATCCTTCCAATACCACGAAACGTACCCCTCTGCCCTCTCATTTTCAAGCATGCCAACTCTCAGATCACCACGGCTGTATCTGCAGCCCCACTCCCGTGAATTCCAGCTCTCACAGTCTTACAGCCGAATCAGGATCTGTAGTTAGTTGTCTGATCAACATTTGTTTACTTCTCACCCCTATGGATTCACACTTCTCCCTTTAATTAGTTGATATACATAGTCCATCATTAATATCACTCTCTTGTATATAGTATAAATCCTCAACTACTTTGCCCACTCCTTTTATTGTACTCACTTGGCAGAATCCCAATCTTGAAAGCTAAATGTGATAGATACTTTATACATTCTTTAATGTCCTCAAACCTTTAGTAGTTTCTCTGACTGCCTCAATCTCAATTAAGGATCATATGTCCAATGTTATTTGTGAAACTGAAATTCTTCATATTCCCAATGCCTCATTTGCCAACCAAACTATTGTACTTAAAGTTTACATACTTTGCCTTGTCTCCTCTAAGCTAGAAAACAGACCGTGACTTTCCTTAGCACAAACCTCTCCTTGAATAGACATCCCTATAACAAGCATCCCTTATTTTTCCATCTTACTAAATTCCCCTGTGGCTTATAAACATGCTTAATTTCCCATCTTTTAAACAAAAATGAAAACAAAACCTCTTACCCTCATACCCCTCTTCAACTACTATACCATTTCTCTGCTTCCCTGTACGCCCCCCAAAAAATCTACAAAATAATTGTCTGTACACACTGTCCCCAATTGCTCTCCTTTTTTCACCCCGAAATCTACCAAGGTTACACTTCTGTTTCCACCACTCCAACAAAAAGCTCTGTTCAAAGTCTCTACTAACCTCCATCTTGAAAAACCAAGTCTTGGGCTCATAATTATTATTTTATTCCATGTACTTGTGCATTCCACATGACTGTTCACTCCCTCCTCCTTGAAGTACCTTTTCAATTGGTTTCCGGGGCACTTCTCTTTGTTCTCCTTCCATCGCCTTTCCTATACTTGTTTATTTTACTCTGCTGTTTTCCTATCATCATATAATACTGGATTTTCTTTCCACTAACACACCAATTCATCAATAATTCATGGGCAAATCCCCTTTTGGATAAGTCCGGGAACTAATAAATGCTCCTGCACCCCGGGGAACATAAAACAAGACACACCGACGCTGGCAGGGAGATTCAGGACACCTTTGCACCAGAATTCCTGCTCCCAGCCCAGCAACATATAACTAGGGAGAGATTCCACAACCCTGCAGCTTCTCAGGGGAGGAAAGAGGTTAGTCCATGCATTTACCACACCACCTTTTCTGAGGTGACTCCCCAGAGGACTGGCTACATCAACCAAAAGAAATGATCAATAAGCTCAAACACAGGTCACTGGAAATAATACAATCAGAGAAGCAAAAAGATTGAAAAAGTAAAGAAAGCTTAGGGATTTATGGGACATCAGAAGGTCGATCAATATGTATTAGAAGGAAAGAAAATCACAAAAGATTTTGTAAAAAGTAAAACAAAACTGCTAGAACTAATTAATGAGTTTAGTAAGGTCAGAGAACATTAGTTTAACACACAAAAGCCTGTAGTATTTCTATCCAAAATATACAAAAAACCCTCTTAAAACTCAACAATAAGAAAAAAAACATATAAAACTAAGCATACTCTTACCATATGAACCAGTGATTACGTTCCTTGGTATTTACCCAAAAAAGATGAAAATTTATGTACACACAAAAACCTGTGCATGAATGTTTAAAGCAGTTTTATTCGTAATTGACAAAACTTGAAAACAACCAAGATGTCCCTCGGTAGGTGAGTGAATAAACTATGATACATCCAGACAATGAAATATTTTCAGCACTAAAAAAAAATGAACTATCGGGTCATGAAAAAATAAAGAGGAAACTTAAATGCACGTAACTGAGAGAGGGACGCCAGTGTGGAAAGGCTACATATTGAATAATTCTAACAGTATGACATTCTAAAAAAGATAAAACTATAGAGAAAAATCAGTATAAAAAGATTAGATCAGTGGTTGCTAGGGTATATGACAGGGGACCCCCCAAAAACAAAATTTATTTATAAAAAATTGTGAATTTATTCTTACATGTTTAAACTTTAGTCTATACCTTCAGTACCTTCAAGGCACTCTCCATTTGATGCAATACACCTATCAAGATGTTATTTTTTCAACTGCTTAAAACAATTTTTGAACTTTTAGATTTTGATGTCATTTGTTCTTCTACTCTTTTTTGTTTCATCTTGTCCACATCAGCAAAATGTTTCCCTTTGAGGACTTTTTATCATCCAAGAAAACAAAAAGAAAAGTCAGGGCAAGATTTGGGTAAGATTGAGCACGATTGGGTAATAGGGAGGGTGAGGTGGGAGGGGACATGCTGTTTTTGGTCAAAAACTATTGAACACTCAGCGTGGTGTGGCCAGTTGTGCTCACAAATCACCCACCATGAAATAGGCAAGCTTGGTAAAAGGGTCTTCAAAAAAATTTACTGACACTGAAGGCAGCCTCTCACAACACCACCAGCTGGTACACTGATAGAGATGGGTTCCTAGAACACTTACCTAGAGGGAGAAACCTGTACTACAAGGGGCCTGCCCTCCAGAATTAATTGTTCATAAAGTATCCAGCTGCATAATATGAAAGTAGGCTGAAAATGTTGCTTATTTTCTACTATTTTCAATATTAAAATGGCTACACAGAAATTCACCAATTTTGATAAGCTTTTTTTACACTCACGCTGATATGACAGCTGTCACAATACAATGTACCAAAATTGTTTCCAATGAACTTAAAGACAATTTAGCACAATTAAAGCCATCATATGGAAAAATTAAATGATTTTTTTGGCCAACACTATATATATAAGACAACTAAACACTATTAGCACCTTCGTATGGAAAAAGCAAAGGGAACTTTTTGGCCAACACTATATACAGATATGAAAAAATGTCTTACATAGAGAATATATTTTTTAAAAATTCTCACAGTGCAATAATAAGGAAAACAACCCAATAAAAATGGGGAAAACATTTGAACAGACACATCATAAAAGAAGACAGACATATAAGCATCTCATAAGCACATAAAAATAGGCTCAACATCATTAGTCATCAGGAAATAAAGATTAAAACCACAATGAAATTCCACTGCATATGTTAGAATGACTAAAGTTTAAGACTGACCATATCAAGTGTTTACAAGATTGAGAACTCAAACTTTCATACATTGCTGCTGGGAGTGTATAATGGTGCAGTTGCTTTAGAAACAGTTTAGTGGTTTCTTGTAAAGTTAACCACACATGTATTGGACGACCTGGCAATCCTATTTCTAGGTATTTACCCAGGAGAAATGAAAACACATGTCTCCACAAAGAGTTGTAAACTCATATTCATAGCAGCTTTATTCAAAGTAGCCAAAAATGAAAACAGTTCAAGTATTCAATAGGTGAGTAGATAAACAAAATTTGGTATATCATACAATGAAATCAAACAAAAGAGAATATATGGAGTGACTTCACGTACACATCACTAGAAAAGAAAAATCTAATCTATACTGTTAGAAAGCAGATTAATGGTTGGCCATGCATGGGATTTGGAAGGGACGTGTTGTCTGGGCAGTGGAACATTTTGAGATGTTTTATATATTTTTTTGAATCCTTCTTTTTATCTTTGTGTGTATCTACTGTAGGTTTATGCATTGTGGTTGCCATGGGACTTCTATAAATCATCTTATATGATCTACTTTAAGCTGATAACAATTTAACTTCATTCACATACAAAAACTCTACCTTTTTACTTCATCCCACACAAATTTTTATGTTTTTACTGTCACAGCTTACCTCTTTGTATATTGTATTATAGCTATAATAATTTTAATACTTTGTCATTTGATCTTTATGCTAGAATTGTTATTAACACACAGCCATATTACAGTATTATTCTCAACTTGATCACATACATTTACCATTGTGTTTTATAGTTTCCCATGTTTTCAGGTACTAATCAGCGCTCTTTCATTTCTTCTTGAAGAGCTCCTTTGAGCATTTCTTATAAAGCAGATCTAATGGTGATGAACAACCTCAGCTTTTGTTAGGGAAATTTTTTATCTTTTTTTCATTTCCAAAGAACAGCTTTGCTGGGTAAAGCATTCTTGGTTGGCAGGAATTTCTTCTGGCACTATGATTATACCAGCTCACTCTCCTAGCCTGCAAGGTTTCTGTTGAGAAATCCTCTCATTGCCTTATGGGGGTTCCCTTGCATATGTATTTTTTCTCTGGCTGTTTTAAAAATTCTCCTTTTGTCTTTGATTTTAGACATCTTTATTATGTGTCTTAAGAAGGTCATTTTGGGTTGAAATTATGGAGAGACCTATGAATTTCATAAACAAGTATATCCAAATTTCTCTCTAGATTTTAAAAGTTCTCATCCATTATTTCCTTAAGTAAGCTTTCTGCTCCTTTCTCCTGCTTTTCTTCTGTGTCACTAATAATGCATTGATTATTTCTTTTAATAGTGTCCCACAGTTCACATAGATTTTCTCTTTCTCTCTCTCTTTCCCTTTATTCCTTCCTTCCTTCCTCCCTTCCTCCCTTCCCTTTTTCTTTCTTGTTTCATTCTGACTGGATAATATCAGATAATCTGTCTTCTACTTCACAATTTTTTTCTTCTGTTTGACCCAGTCTGTTATCTCTGTTCTCTATTGCATTTTTTATTTTACTCATTATATTCTTTAGTTGGAATTTGTTTGGTTCTTTTTTTATAATTTCTACTACTCTGCTAAACTTCTCATTTTGTTCATTTATTGTTTTCTGATATTGTTCAATAATCTTCCTGTATTTTCTTATAACGCACTGAGCTTCCATAAAACAACTATTTAGAATTAATTTGGAAAAACATGGACCTCCATTTCTTTGGGGTTGGCTACAGAAAAATTATTGTGTTCCTGAAATGGTATCATGTTTCCATGATTTTTCATGCTCTTTGAATGCTGGCACCGCTGTCCCCACATCCGAAGAACAAGGTATCTCCGTCAGCCTTCACTGACTAGCTTTGGGGAGAAATACCTTCCCAGCTCTGTTAGGCAACCCGAGGCTTTCTCATACTTTTTCTATGAATACATCTAATCCAAATGTTTCATTTCCTTTTCAGGGAGAATCCCTAAGATTTTTATGCCTTCAAAGCCAAGCAAAGTGCTGACAGCTTTCCGTAGCTCTCCTTTGCTTTCCCCAATATGGTGCTGAATGCCTAGATTTACGTGCTTTTTCAAAATCCCACTGAGTTGGGTTGGCTTTCTATGCATGCTCACTAGCTGTCTTCAAAGGCTTGTTCTCACCACCTTCAGGGTCATGCACAGGGAGCCAACCATGAGGTGCTGGTATCTGTGGATGAGGCACATGAAGCACTGGGGGTGTCTATGTGTCATTTGGGGGGCTCTTGAGGTAATGTATCCTCAGAAGCTTGTTAGCAGGCTTTCTGATGGAGTCTGCAAAGCAGCAGCCACCTCTTGTTATGTTTCATTCAGTGTCTTGGCTGCTGTTCTCCCATCACTTTACTGTCCAGCAGTCACGCAGCTCACAACACAGTAGCCGGGATGGGCTGAGAGAGAAATGAGCCTCTTTGGAAGCCAAGCGCTCACATGCCCTCACCTTCACCCATGGGAAAAATCATGGGCTGAGAAGGTGAAGTGAACCTCTCCAGGCACTGAGCTGGGCCACCTTAGAGGAGGGCTGATGCACGTGAAGTGAACCTGTTCCTCTTACCCTCTTCAATGCACTCACTCTAAGACTGTGGTTGTTCCAGAGGTGTGTTTTAACATTTCTGCTGGACTCCTAGACATCCACAAATACCCTCTTCTATATAGTTGTAAAAGTCAGTGTTCTTTGGCGAAAGATTATAAAATATTATTTTATCCTTGACTATGTCACAAAAACATGTATTTTCTATATTTTAATCATGGAGAGAGTTACATGGGTATATAAACTGGTTAAACTCATTAAAATGTACACTTCAATGTATTTGTACACTGCATTGTACACAAATGTATACTGTACATGCATTTTATTATATGTAAATTATACCACAACCAAGTTGATTTAAAAAACTCAATGTTCATATTAATAAGACTCTTGTTTTCAGAGACTAAATGCATCTTAAACATGAGCAACACCAAAATTTATTGGCTGTATAACCAATATAACTCACAGAACCAAACTATAGGGAAGGCAAGAGGGAAGCCTACCTCAAATAAAGCAAGAACCAATAAAAGCAGGGATTCAATATTGACAGGGCTCTCCATTTTTCTCTCCAAGAGTATCTCTATGGTCTTCCTTCTACTTCTCTAGCTGACCAAAACAAGGACAGCTGATAGCTTGTGAACTTAAATCCTGACAGCTTCATGACCAAGAAAAATAATTTTTCCTATTGGTTTAGATTTGAAAAATTTTGGAAAAAAACTTTGATTGGCTTAGCTAAGGCCATGTGACTAAGTCTGGACCAGTCACTATGGCTAAAGGTTTAGAGTACTATAATTGGCACAGATTGAGGTAAGTAATGATTCCTTAACCAAACATTCTGATAAGAAAGGCACAGTTATATAAGGAGAAAATGGATACTTTCAGAATACACATTAAAGTCAGAAACAAGAGAGAGAAAGTTTTACAAAAATAAAAATAGCACAAACAAGATTGCCCAATCATTTAAAACTAAAAATCTACTCCTATTTGTTTATCTAAAAGTGAACATTAAAGAAAAATACTTTAAATTCTCTTGGGTATGTCCATCTGGGACAGCAAATTTATAATGCATTTGTTTTTCATCTCTAAACTTATCTACCAAGAATGTGAACACATTAATTTGCCAAAAGTTGATCAGGCTTTTCTACACATTATAAAGCAGGAGAAAAATTGTTCTCATAATTGCTTGATTAATTGTATAAATGCAAAACTGTAAATGTAAAATTTATAAATGTGTAATTGCTTTGTTCAAATAAAAAGGTAAATCCACCGAGA
This sequence comes from Micronycteris hirsuta, assembly GCA_004026765.1. Taxonomy (NCBI): domain Eukaryota; kingdom Metazoa; phylum Chordata; class Mammalia; order Chiroptera; family Phyllostomidae; genus Micronycteris; species Micronycteris hirsuta. Next base: position 72,056 of record PVJI01004897.1, read on the forward strand.
TGCCACCAAATCCCCTTTTACTTGCATAGTGTCACGTTGCTACGCTGCTGGATTCCTTCTCATGAGTTGGGTTACATTCACTGCAGATGGTACATCTGACTTTAGAGCAGGTGTTGTTGCAGGTCTGGACCACAGCATCTCAATGCTTATCACCTGGACAGTTTCCAGCCACAGATTGGATTTGAATTGTTGAGGAGATTGTCAGGGAGATTGATAGTGTGAGCCATATTGGAATTATGTATGATAAATGACACAATTTCCTCCACTCTTCTCAAAAGACAAGCTGTGAATCATAAGATTGTTCCCTTAGACTTGATGAGTATCTCCTTCCATGTGGAAGATGCCTAAAAACGCATTCACATCCAAACCGAGGTCATCTGAACAAATCAGAGCACCTAAGCTTCACTGACTCACAAGTAGGATATGGAAACCAACTGAGAACAAGCCAAGATTTGCAGACTCAAAGGACATTTGTAGTAAAAAATGTTCTGTAATTCAATTTGGCAACTGTTATTTCTTTCATGCTCAGCAATATGCCAGGTTTTATTTGTTAGGTTAGACTAGGCTGTAGTTACAAATAGTCTGAAATTGCAGTAGTTAAGTACAATAAAATTTCAGTGCTTATTTCTTTAACAGTTTAATGACATTGGTGAGGTGAGGAGGTGAAGGATAGTGGACATTCAGAGACACAATATTATTCTATCTCGATGCCTCCAAATTCAACAAGTTGCCAGAATCACTTTGGAAGAGGAAGAAAATGATAGATTGTATGTGGGAGCTTTTTATGGGATGAATCTGGAAGAAATGTTTACCACTGATACTCTATTCATTGTGGGAAATTTGATTACATGCCCCCAATCTAACTTTAAGGGGACAGGAAATGTAGGGGGCAGAAGGAAAAAGAAAAGGAAAATGGGTATCGGTGAGTATTAGTAATCTTTGCCACACAGACACTGCAGAAATGCAAATGGGGTAACAGCAAGTCAACTGAAAATTAAAATCTCCTAGAATGACATCAGTAACTCTTCATCTAAAAGGATGTTTTCAAGCTTTTACTTATTTTTATATTACCAGTAGGTAAAGTTCCCTTATTGGAATAGGTAACATTATTTCTCAAACCACAAAAGAAAAATATGTTAAAATCTTAAAAATTTCAATATTACCAGCTCAACTATCATAGAGAATAAGTAATTTGCCAACTTTAAGTACTTTAAGCTGGAAAGCAAAATAAATCCAGGTTTAATCTAAATTAATAAATTCAACAAGAAAAAAAAGGTACATTATAAAATTCTTGTTTCATTCAAGAAACCAGTAATACCATCCATTAACTATTTCATAGTTAAATTGCATATAAATTGTAAGTTTCGAATAAGTCTGAAATAAGGAAAAATTTGTATACTTAATCTCTCTTCTGTTTATTGTACTCCACCCTAATCTTCTGAAATTTATAAGCATAATGATTTTTTTTTTATGGCCAAGTGTGATGGGAAAGTAGGAGAGCAGCTTACTATTTTGGGTTTGTCAAAGGAGACATCTGTCCTGACTGCTGGAGCCTTGGGAAGAAGGACGGTAGTGTTTATATTGGTTCTGATTTTCTCCACCATGTTTGGCCCTGACTAAGGAGTTAAATTGTTTCACCACATCACCACCAATCACCACATCTAACCTTGGAGCAATGTGCACGTTTTGGCCACCTTGATGGGGTTATAGATAATCCTGCTTTCTCTTAGTTCATTCATGACAAGTTGAATTAAAAAAAAAACCAAAAACTTTTATTTTATAGTTATTTGTTTCATTACATCTGCCAAAATAGGATTGTTTGCTTTTGTATCACTGATGGTGTAAGCAACTTGAAGACATGTTGTTCTTTAACTATGTGTCCTGTTAAATAGCCAGTTCTTTAATTATTGCTTTCTATGGTAAGCAAAGGCGACATGGATCTAACTGTCCATAGCTGGAATATTTTTAATTTAAATTTATTTTTCAATTACAGTTTACATTCAATATTATTACGCATTAGTTTCAGGTATATAGCATAGTGGTTGGACAACCATATACTTTACAAAGTATTCACCCTGATATTTCCCACTTGGCATCATACGTAGTTATTACAGTATTATTGACTATATTCCCTATATTGTAGTTTATATCCCCATGAACATTTTGCATCTACCAATTGTAGTTCTTAACTCATTCAGCTTTTTCACCAAGGCTCCCTAACCTCCCTGCCCTCTGCCAACTATCAGTAAACAGGGATAGACGGCTTAGGGTCTTGCAAGCTATGCTTTTAAATTTTAGTTCTTTACAGCTTGGTTTCAAAATTAATTCCACAGAGTTCATTCAGCAAATACTTTTCAAGCATCTGCTATGTGCTACATATTTAAGGTACATATACTATGTGGTAGAATTTCAAGGTTCATCAGTGAACAAAGGAGCAAAAAATCTCAGCCTCTGTGAAGCATATATTTAAGAAGAAAACAATATACCTAAGACAAAAGCAAATTATAGGGTATGCTAGAAGCAAGAAAAAAAGAAAAATCCTACAGTCAGGGGATTGAGAAGGGCAAGGAGTTGCATTTTAAATGCTATGATGGCATGAGTGGGCATCACTGAGCATCTCGTCCCTATTTTCCATGCTCCCTCATTTACTTAAGAGCATCACTATTCACTCTGACACCCAAGTTAAAATCCAAAGGCTCTTAAAACCCTGTGACTTCATTCCTTCTTTTGTATTCTCAGTACCACCACCCTAAACCAGAGCCTCCTCATCTCTCATCCGTGTTATTCAACTTCTACAAAGTCTCTTTGTCTTTATTTTCTGCAGTTGAAATCTCATTTTTCTCTAATGCCAGCTCAAATTCCCCTTTGTTGGTGAAAAGTTTCCTGCTTCCTCCCAGTCATTCCAAATAAGTATTCCCTATTCTGTTGTCCCATGGGATTTTGTTTATCCTCTCTTATGGCATCCACATTTGTACTTTCATTCTCAACACTTCTGTCTGTGATCGTTACAGACATCAGACACGACACGTTCGACTGTAAGCATCCTGAGGACCTTCTGTTTTCCTTCGCTTCACTCTACCCTGTCTTATACCTGGCTCAATGCTTTCTGCAGAGTGGGAGCTCTGTAAGTATTGAATTTATATTCATTTTCTTAAACTCTATTTTCGAGAAAAAGATTTTTTACTGGAGGTCAATGCATTTGTGGTCCCATTTATAGAATTAACATGATGGATAAGAGCATTTTTAACAAGCATCTTTTAATAATTATAAATGCCAGATTTCATCAGAAGCCTAGAGCAAGTATTATCACTGTGAGACAAACTAAATGCTACATGTGTCAATATTTATACAAGCAGATTACAACAGTGTGGTCTCATCAGTTCAGCTATTGTGTCTTGTGAGCTTAACTAAATTTCAAACTCCATAAGGAACTGCGTTTTCCCCTGAAGTTATTAAAGGGTAGATTTCTTTTAATTAAACTCATTTGCATGACTAAATTAGATTTAATTACTCTCATTCATTTCACTAATACCTTTCTTTGATTGGAGAAGCAGAACTTTTATAATTGATTAAAATAGGATGTTCTGGCCTTCTCCATTGTTCCTGGAAAACAGTTCTCTTTTATGCTTTTAACTGACTCCGGGAGTGAAAATTTCTTTGATCTAGTTCTACCAAAATCACTCTCCATTAACTTGGGATGGACACACAGTCACTTTACCCCTCAGTTTCTCCATTGGATAAGCACCAATTACGATGACATCTGTTCAGCCTGCCATGCAAAGACAAATGATGCTTTTGGTGTAAAAGTGCTGGACATATTCAAAAATATTCTAAACTATTCATATTATTTAATTATTAATATCAGAAATTAAGGCTTTTCTTTAAATGTTGCCTAAAAATGAAATCCCTCATTACCTTTTGGGTAGTAGTCATTGTTTCTACAATTTCCAATTATCAGAGTATACCATCTCGTCCATTTACTCACTCTTGCCTGCATGCATTCATTTGATACTAATATTTTTTCACACAATATTACAAACATTGTGATTATCCTTGGATAGAATGCAAAAAACCTGTTAGAAGTCTAGTAACTTCAGTAAAATATTTCTTCCTCCTGAGCGTATTCTTGAGAAAAAGACAATATGTAAATGAACACTTAGATAAGCACCATAACAGAATCACATGCTGGGTGTGAAGGGTGGGCCCCAGCTCCCTGAGGCTGCTGCTTTCTCACGGCTGCTTCCCCATAAACAGGCACAAGGATGCACAGGCAGAGACCCAGGGAGAGAGCTTTGCCGATCCATTGCTCTGTGCCCCAGAGTTTCCCTTTCCCCTCACTTATGGTGTCCATGCTTTTGCCCCTCCTCTTGTTCGAAGAGTCAAGTGATGGGATGCAGAGATACCTATTTTCCCAGGGTCCCTGCCTGTTCCCTCTGACATTGTATAAGCTACCTGGCTGTGGACAAACATGCACCATTTCATGAACCCATATGAGGGTAGGTTGCTTTATTCTACCAAAGTAATTCTCCCCTAGAAGGGCAGATAAGGGTTTCATTACTTGTGGAGATGAGAAAGATACAGACAAAGAAATATTAATTCAAGCCAAAGGTTCACTCTTCCTTTTTTATGTACAAATTATGCAACATAATTGTTTTACGATTAACATTATCTCAGGGGCCTAATGGACACCATTTACAATGCAAATCTCCAGACTGCAGAAAGATACCCGCAATCAGGAAGGGATGGCTGCGGGGTGGAGCGAAGCTGAGCTGGAGCCAGTGGGAAAAGTCACAGGGTGTCCTGTGTGTCCACAGTTGCTTCTCCCTTTCCCCTCCCAGCAAAGCCTTCAGGAAGACTCTCTGGATCTGCTGAGCATGCCCTCAAAGCAATATGGCAATGTCTCCACATCTACCGCCCAATCCCAAGGCCTCTCTGTAAAAGGCCAGATCGTTTCATTCCTAACCAAGAGAAAGACAGATGACTAGGTGGTGGGAAGGTGGGAAATTGGAAAACAACATGGGTCAAAAGTAACCATCTGTTCTTATCCATTCCATCATTAATTACCTCTCTTCCCTTCCAAAAAATAAAAATAAAAAAGAATCACATACATGGTTCATGGTTGAAGGTACTTAAAATAGGTCTTGTGAGGTAAGTCTTAAAAATGGGAAAGAAAGTCATTCTAGGACAAAGAAAGTTTGTGTTCGAAGATACTTACGCACGAATAGAATGACACAGTTTAAGCGTTAGAGGGATTGAGCAAAAAAGGACAAAGGACTCCTGGACGTGGACAACAGTGTGCTGATTGCTGAGGGAAGCGGGGTGTAGGGGTATTAAATAGTAATGGAAAAATACAATAAAGATTGAATTTTAAAAAACAATAGAATGACACATTTGGAAAACTCTAGTGTAGCTTGGCTTGAGTTTTGGCTTTGGTGAGTGAGAGAGAACAAGTTTGGAGAAGAACGCATCCTGCAGATGAGTTGGCTTAAACCGGGTAACCAAACACGTGTGTATCAGGAAGATAACGGGGTAGTAATGTGGAAACTAGATTAGAGGAAGGTAAGTCCAGTTAGGAAAATTTTAGTTTAGAGATAATATAGTTCTAAAACAATGTAGTAGAAATAAAACTGGAGAATAGAAAACAAATATAAATACATTTCATGAGTATTTATAAGATACTTATCTGCTCCTTTCTTTCTTTCATGAGCAGCCCGTTCCACTATGCCTGATCCTGACTTGACTGTCACTCACAGACCTGGCACCCCTTCTCAGAGTAGAGGGTCCATGACCTAAGCCATGCCGATCAGAAAACAAAATTATGTTGGTAAGGACGCTGGAAGACAGAGGCTCATGTTCTTTATGGCAAGATCATTAGCCATAAGGATAAGTCCAGAATAACCGATGACCATAATCTCTGTCTCCACGTAGGTCAAGTCTGCACATGAAGCCAATATAGAGGGGAAAGCTAACAAATTAAGAAAGAAGGGTCTGCTGATATCATTGAACCTCCCAGTCCAGCCAAGCATTTAGTCAACTCCCCACCCCCCGAGTATTTTAGTCATTGAGTTATATGCCTTATGCTTGTTTATGTTATATTTCTGTGATTCACATGCAAAAGCATCTTAATCAATTCAGGGTCTTTCACCAAGTGAGTCGTAACTCACATTGTGGGGAGAGTACCATAGGTGAGAAGAGAAGAGCAAGGTAGCACAGACAGGAGGAACATGAACATTAAGGAAGAATCCCTTAAAGAAACCTAGGAAATAGCAATTCAGAGGTGTGGGTGGGTGGTGTGTGTGTGTGTGTGTGTGTGTGTGTGTGAGAGAGAGAGAGAGAGAACAGGAACAAAGGAGATAAAGGGAGTATCAGGAATAATGGAATGGAGAGAGGCGAGGTCACATTAAATAAGACAGGATAAATCAACATGTCTGATTTAGCTCTCTGAAGGTCTTAGATGACTTTAGTACAAACCATTTTGGTCAAGCGGTAGACGCAAGACAGACAGAGTGGGTGTGAGAAAGTAGTCAGTGAACGGGATTTATCTTTCAAGGAGATTATCTATAAAGGACAGTGGGAAACTGGACAACCTACGTGGGAATACAGGCTAGAAAGAGGGTTCTTTTTAAGTTGGGAGAGATGGCACCTTTATGTATGCTGAGAGAAAGCACTATTTTCTCCTGTCCTTTATTGTTTGAGTGTGGTACTTTTTACTGTGCTCAGACTTGTGCAGATTGAACCAACATAAAATGCCAGGTAGATAAGAATAGTTGATATATACGAATTAGAGTCCTGTTGGTCCCTTTTAATCACTTATATAAGTTCTAGAGGTTTCTAATACTTTGATACTTCATTTTTCTTTTATACTAAAAAATAGTACACCTTGTTTTTCACCAAAATATGCAAACTAAGCCATGGCATGGCATACTTTAAGCCTTTCATCCATAACATAACACAAGTGGGAGCTAATGACTGGCTTTTTCACATATTTTTAAAACAATGCATTTTATTTGAAAAACTTGCTTTATTACTGAACAGAACAGCGTTTCTAACAGAAGGTTGTCATAATCCATTTTAAGATATCTGTGCTAGCTGGGGTTGAGATAATTTGATCTATTTTAATAAACTAGCTCAAAGTTTTGCATTAGTTGGTGACAGTTCCACTGATTAGATATCATCTGTCTTAACCCTTTTATTGCCATGTGCAAGGAACATCTGCTGAGCCACTTAGAACATGAATTTACTTGTCAGCTTCACCTTTTTTAAAGGCAATAATGACAAATATAACAAAGAAAATTTAAAAAGAAACACAAAACATTACTTCTTATATAAGGCACTCAGTTTTTAGTAAATAGCCTATTATTCATTAAGAAGGAAAATCAAGCTTTGCACTAAATGATAATGTTCCCATAGTCTCTTCTGAGTCTTCTAGGCTATAGACAATATCGAGGGTAGGCTAAACAAAAGTAAGTCGTACTTGCGATAGACTATCGGGGATTAGACGGTCTGTCTGCACTGAGGATGTACACACCCGATTAGGATGCAGCTGGAGGTGACCTTTTCTTTCAGCCCACATTTGGGTGTTTGGCTTGGGTGTGCACAGTCAGAAAAGGCAATGTGTCATGAAAAGGAATGGAAACAAACAAATCACAATACCAAAAGGAAAAAAAAATCTCTCAAACCACACTTTCGCAATCCACTATTTATACTAGCACATTCTGGGAAAATCACTCAAAAACCTGTTACTAATCATTTAAACCTTAGGCTGTCGATATTTTTCTGCTTTGCTAGCCAAATAGTCATGTGCAGCAGCCAGAGGGTTAAAGAGCCAGATTTCCCATCCCATACTGTGGTTTTGTGTGAGCAATATGGAGGACCTCACGATCGCTGCCCAGGCTCCTGTTGAACATGAAGGGCTCCATCCAGGCAAAAATATGTGCTGCCTTCTGGGCCAGCTTTGCACCGGAAGGGCTTCTAAGTTGGCTGTGCAGTGGACTAGGCCATTCAAACCTGCTGTTTCACAAAGACCAAGATGCTCCCTCTGTGTGTCTAGGTCTCCAGCCAGCAGACCATGCAAAGCCTGCCTCGCCTGGGTCCAGACACTGTGAGAGAGTCTTTGTGTTGTTTTAGGAAACACAATATATAACCTAACGTAAATTAGATTATTCGGATTTTGTTAGAAGAAAACCAGAAACATTTCAATTTTCACATAGAAATAACATAAGTGAAATAGAACACAGAACTAGAGTGTTTCTGGGATTTAAACTGCAGAGGAAGACAAAATTTTCTATGTCTTGATTTAAAAAAAATATATAGTCAGTCAACTATACAGCAAATTATGTCTGCAGTAGCCTAGGCACAGTGTTTTAATTATATTATTTTAATGAAAGATTTTTGATATGCCGATAATATGTACTGTATTCAAGTTCTTTAATAAATATGTTAGGATGATTTCATGTCAAAGGAATGAGAAAATAACCCTCTTGAGATACCAGTTATACATCATCATTGTACTTTGTGACCTAGAGGGCAGAATTCTTCATTTTAATTTTCTTCACCTCTGTTCCTTTGACTCATTATTATCCATACTTGATTAACAGAATGAGCAATATTTCGTACTGAATAATACTGAATGTAAGCAATATTCTGTGAACAATTAGTATTTTTCACTGATAAAAAATCAAACTTCAACTTCAATTTGACAAGAAATCTGCCCACACTATTTTCTCCTATCAAGTTCCCAGTGAAAGTCCAGATCTCGAAAACTCTAGTTTCTGATGAAATAAAAGGCAACAGGAACCTTAAAAATAAGCAAGAGAAAGCTCAAGGTTTGTTTCAGACGCAGCCTTTGGCCAAGGACAGTTCTCATCAGTACCCTCTGGGACTCAGTCATCCTGACCAGGCATTTGAAGATAAGCCTTGCAGGTGAAAACCAAGCCAGTGAGACATTCGATTCCTCCTTGTTGGCTCAACATTTTATCCTGCTTGTTCAGAACTCTGACTGAACTAGATGGACATGTGTCACTGAGTTTCTTGCTGTCACAGTCAAAGCTCAGTGATCCAGTGGAGGTGAAGTTTGACCCGGGATCAACATAAGCCATTGTGGGGCATTGGAGTTGGACTCAAAAACTTAGATTCCATCGTGCCCTTAATTATCAAATGCATTTCCTGTGAAGAAAGGACTACTGTTTAAAATGTTTGATAATCTGACAAGGCCATAAGGCTTAATGGAATCGATGATTACACACAGATGGACGATTAACTCTCGAGGTTTAACGTGGAAAAAAAAAGTAACTGTGCTGGATTGCTACCTAATGGATTACACTGCCCATATGGAAAAGAACTATACCCTAAATATACCCAGAATGATGGAACAGGTGGCAGAATCTGGGCAAGTCTGCTTGGAATGCACAAAAGCATTCTGAATCTGCAACTGCCAGAAAAGATTTCTGGAGGAAAGAAAAAAAAAAAAAAAACAACAGAGGAATCTTTGAAACTGTTAACTTTTCTACATTTTGGAAATATGAATTGCAAAAAATAATTAGAAAACTGAACCCCAAAGTGTATTTTTTCCAGAAGGTGCTTTTTTTTCATACTATCTTTCAGAAAACTGCAAATCATGTTTGCTTGTAACTGAGGTAAAGCTTGATGTATGGGTTATCATTTAGCTTCAACATAAACTCAATAAGGGCAGAACCCATAGCTGTGTTGATAACAACTACTTCCTCCAAAAGATATAATAGGGAGAATGAGATTAAAGCTATTAGCTCAAGTAAGATTTGGGAATTTATTTGGATTACATATTCTTTAATATGGACAAACAAGAGCTGTGCCGGTGAAAATGGTGCCAGGAAATGAACACTAGTAGCACTTACCTGTAAATAAGCAAGTGATAACATAGCATGATTTCAATTAAAAATTTTTTGCTCAGCCCTGGCTGGTGTAATCAGTGGATTGAGCACGGGCTGGGAACCAGGGGGTCCCGGTTCGATTCCCAGTCAGGACACATGCCTAGGTTGCAGGCCAGGTCCCCGTGAGGGCCATGTGAGAGGCAACCACACATTGATGTTTCTCTCCCTCTCTGTCTCCCTCCCTTCCCCTCTCTCTAAAAAAATAAATAAAAATAAAATCTTTAAAAAAAAAATTTTTTTTGCTGAGAGAAGGTAATTTATTTCTGGTATTTTGCTCCAGCACAGCAGGGGTTTTATTTTAAATACATAACCTTTCTAAAATCAAAAGACTTTATCTTCTGGGCATGGAAGGCCCTAGTAATTATAAACTTAGTAGGTAAGCAGGATTAGCATTTACTAAGTGCCAAGAATGAATTTTTTTATATATATAATGTTATTTAATTCTTAATATGACCTCTTGGATTATTTCTCATGTTCTCCTTTTGCTGTTGAGGAATCTGACTGAAGGGCATTAAATAGGCTTCCCAAGATTGGGACTAAAAAAAGAGACTGGCCTTGTTCGTGTCCTTTCACACACAAACAATCTGGTCAATGCCCATTTTACCACGATCTCTCCCTGCTGCTGCGTCTCACCTCCCTGGTTTGGCACGTCTGGGCATTCTTGGCCTCCTCTTACGCCTGATGCCTTCCGTAATCCCTATGGAGGCACACTGTTTGCCACGGCTCTGTTAGGACCTTTAGAAAAACAAAAATGGAAGAGACCATGGCACACTATGGACCACAAAATAGTTCATTAAATAACTAATATAAAATGATAAAATGAGTGTGGCAAATCTCCACAGCATTCTGTTTCCCCCCACCCATAAAGTTGTATTTTTTTCTTTTCTTTTTGAAATATTAAATTCTTAAAAAAATATTTTTTTGTTATCTCTGCTTTGGTGATGCCTTAAGCGTATACTTGTTGGGCTTACCTGGAAATTCAGGTGAACTCTACCCTTGGGTTCACTGAACAATTCTGAAAAACTATGAATTATCTTAGTTAAATCAACTGTTACATTTCTTTACATAATTTCAATGATTAATACTTTCGGATCTCTACTCTAAACCTACAGTAAAAATGGGACACACTTAATGGCTACTCTAAAAATAATCATGTGCAATCACACAGAACAACTGGTTGCTGCTGAGTGTTTACACACAGCTTCCTCTAAGCTCTCTTCTGAAAGCATGCTCTGTAGTTTTCTGTACATGAAATATTTATACATTTTGGTTTACGTATATTATCAAATAATTTTTTCCAGACTTTCTGCCTTGCTCCCCAAAATGTTATCACTAACGAGAAACAATATAAAAAGTGGAAAACTCCTTTCAGTTTTAATATTTTCTGTTAATTAGTTGTAAATTTTACTTTTTAAAAATGTTCTGGGCCTTAGTTTATCTCTTAAGATATTTATCCTGCGTATATCATAAGAATTCTAAAAAAAATTAACAAATGAAATATGAAAAATTTTTTGAGAAAGTGAGAAGAGCTCCTGAGCTGCTGAAGGTTGGGCTCAGGTGCTTTCCTTCTCCGCAGTGTTCTGGACACGAAGGCGCCCGTCACCCTCTCCAAGTGACCAATGAAGACAACTCCCGCCCACACAGACCGAGGGCAGGGGCACACCTTGGAAGTGGGGCCTCAGCGAGTGTTGGCTTTGATAAGGTGGCCTTCAAAATACAGTTGGGTGGTGTAGAGGACAATGAAATACAAATATTCTGGGTAGAAAATATATATTTAACTTCCCCAGTTATACTATTAGTATAGTAGCCTTTGTTACTTTGGGAATATTTTTATAGAAGATAGCATATTTGTATCAAAGGAATCTAGATATTCTTCACTTATGTGACTATCAGACTTACTCTGCACCTGTGAAGAATTCTCAGACTGATTCAGTACCAACTATAGTCTTGCTTTTTAAGGTATTATAGCTATCAGTTCTACATGAGGTAGTTCTGTGCCGCAATAGAGAGCCTCCCACTCTGATGATGTGGAGTTGGGGAAATATGTTGATGGAGACTAGTGTTGGATTGTAAGCCTTTATCCTTTTAACAATGCATACTTGTACTTTAATAAGATATCTAGAATACACTGTTAAATATCCTTAAAATACTGAATATTGAATCAAATTGGACATGCTTTATTAAATGTCTGATTAGTGATGTTTAAATGACAGGTTTATTTTATTTGCTCATTTTTGATACAATATATTTTTTTTGTCTGATAGATAGATACTCAATCTGGTAAAAACAGAACAAGAGACAGGAAATAAAGAACAAGCTGACAGTAACCAGAGGGGAGGGAGGAGGGAGGTAATGGGGAAAGAAGGGGAAAGGTGGTCAAGGACATGTATAAAGGACCCATGGACAAAGGCAACGGGGGAGTAGGATTGAATGTGGGAGGTGGGGGTGGGGGGCAGAGGAGCTTAATGGGCGGGATAATGGGAACAACTGTAATTGAACAGCAATAAAAAAAGAAAAAAGAAAGAAAGAAAACCTTACCTCAGTAAAGAAGAACTGCCTCAAGGGTGGGGATTAAGTAGGATCACTACAATTGCATACTACTTAACGCAAGTTTAACTCCTAAATATATATATATTAAGGCAGCCGGTGAGAATAAAGTCACCTTAATACTAATGCTAAGAATTAATTGGTTGACAGAGATGTTATAATTCCCTAGACAGAGACAAATGAATTAATGTGTGTTCCTTTTGGACTCATAGCAGAATCTATTTAAAGGCATAGTCTTCATTCTGAAATCCCAACATGTTTTGTTATATAGCTCATATTTGTTGTCTCTACAGAAGTAATCATGATTCTGGAAATGACCCTGATCACTTATTTCTTCATTAATCCAAATATAAGATACTTTTGCTTCTCTGAAGGCCACATAGCAGGGAAAGAGAGGTGATATTATCTATAGGACGGACTTCAAAGCTGGGGAAGTAGAAGTGGTTGTTTACTGATTTGTATCATTGAACACTAAAGGAAATAGCAAGTTCTGGAGAATATATATAAAATATAGGAAGGAACAAAGGGTCAGGCAAGAGGAACAGGAAGTCCAGGTTCCCTGGCACTTATAGAATACTTTAACATTATCACATGGCTTTTTACAGAGAAGAGGGAAGAACATTTGTACCATCCTGGCCACTCAGAACTCAATGTGGCAATTTAGGAATATGTGCTGTGGGGAGAATGCGGGTGGAGCGAAAGGCAAGAGCTTAAATGTATTAGCAAGTAATGCTTTCAAACCAGCTCGTACGGCAGTTTACACCATAGCCTGACGATAAAACGAATATGGACAGGACGTGTCAGGTAATTCCTGTGCAGAACAAGACTTTCCGGACAGGCAGCACACAATTGCTTCCAACCACACGCCTCTGATGAAACTTAGTTTTGCTTTCCCTTTTCGTGTAAGACAACAAAGGTAGACCAAAAGAGGACGGTCATGGCTATGTTGGAAACAACCGTAACTGCAGCACTTGTTTTCACCCTGTCCTCCGTGTAGGTGTTGCCTCACATGGGGTAATTTTGCTCCACCCCCCAGCCTCTATTATTCTCTCTACACTCCAACGGAGCCCAGCTAGGCAGCATTTGTCTCTTCATGCTTTGGATCTAAATCTCCTAAAAGTAGGTTCTAAAATTGCATATTTATATATCCATATACGTATATAGTCCCATTGCATGATCACCAGTGTTACACACACACGCACACACATATTATAGAAAAAAAAAAAAGAATATCTCAAATCATAAGCAACCTCCCTACCACAGGACCGTGAGCATCAGATTTGGGGAACCTAACCTAAGAAAACACTCCCAACTTTAGTTTCCTTTGAAGGGCAGCAATCTGTGCCTAAAGACTAATGGTGCTTCTTACTCAGAAACCATTGGGGCTGTTTTGTTCAGGGATGTTTAGTCCTTTCTCTGTATGTGATTTTAGAATTGTTTTAAGCTGTATGAAAGTCAGTCTATGGAACCTCCTTAAATAAGACTTCTCTTCGTCCAGTAATCAGTTCCTATAAAATTCCATCACACTTCAATTCAAAATCGTGATTTTCCACATCATGTGGCTCTAGTAGATCTGGTGTTTCATGGTAATTTGCCTGAGTTATATGTGCAGTACCTTTCATTTTAATCTGAGCGATTTGTTCTAAATCCATGGTGGGGACATGTGGAGTGTGTTGACACAGAGAAGCAAGGACTACAAGTCCTATCACCTCTCTGGGGTCCACTTGTGGGCATGTTAAAGGCTTTATGTATTATGAGTATTTATTATTATTATTTTTTACCAATTCTTTACTTATCTCACAGCTTGTGGGAACAAGTTCCATAAAACTTAGCACAAAACTCTTGTACAATATTTTCCTGTGCCTCTTTTGTTCTTCATCACAGGTCCTGTTGGTATCCTAAATCCAACATGCCACACAAAAAATATGCTCTTGCCTGAAAGATATTATGCAAAGTGATATATTAATGTCATGTTGCCTGTAAATTGCTATGTACCTGTATTTGAAAACAAAGAAGGATGGTCACTAAAGGCTTGTGATATGCCCAAGAGCTTGAAGGAAGAAAGGTCTTTACAGATGCCTTCAAAACCCCAGTGCAAGCCTACATGTACTACTTGAGCCTTGTTCATTTATTTTTTCACTGAAAGTTATTCTGGGGGTTATTTTGTCATTTTTTTGGCTTATTTTTACTAGTTAGGCTATTCATTTGAAAGTCTTTGAAAATGTTCTTCTTTGGCAGTTACTAATTACTATCCTGTAGTTCTCAGCTTCTGACCACAATTACAGAGATATTCTAGTTGGAGTGAGACCACAAGATTCCTTCTGAATGAATGTAAAAAAAAATGCACCACTGTAGCAGAGCAAAGTTATGTGCCACCTAGATGGTAGAAGAAGTCTGCTCAAGATAGAAATTAAACTAAACATAAGTCTTGTGTTTCACTTTAAACCATTGGGTGATTAGTTTAGAAATCAAGGAAACAGACATTGATTTGACAATTTCATTCATGGAGTTTTCTCTCAAGATTTTAAAATCACTCATGTTACCAAATAATACTGGGTAAAGTTAGCTTTTTAATGTCCCTTAGAAAATTGTTACTGCATGAGTATTTATTTATTAAGAAAATGAAAAATGTCTCCTCAGCTCTCATTTATTATGTATTTTCACATAGTTCAATGTGAACTATGAACTATGTGATGTGAAACTATGATTCTGATGTGAAACTATGTTTAGGCCTGGTTAAGCCCAATAGTCTCCGATATTTACTTATTTATGTATTGAATTTAACATTTAGTAAGTACATTTTTATGACATGAAACATTCTGAAACATGGCATCCGTCTTGATATTGAGAATACTCTATAGAGACATAGATAACTTAAGCATAGATTGAGAGATAGATTTCTAAACACAAATGCAGACATGAATATATAAAAATAAATATGATAAGGTGATAAAACAGTGCAGGTGTTGATAGAATAGAGAGCTTATTTTAAAATGCTTTTCATTTTGATACATTTACCTCATTGTTTAATAACTATTTGTTTTTAAGCCTGGCAATAAAGTTGTCATTATTCACAAACATTATGGAAATTTCAAAACAGAATTTATTCCTAGATTCTGTTCATTAGTTGAGAATATTTATTAGATTGAGTGCCAATTAATGTCTTATGTAACAGCTTCATTTTAAGAAACTCACCAAAAAATTTCCACCAAACAAACCCTAAAGCAAATCCCATAATTCATTTTTTCATCTTGAACAAGCTTTTTAAGCTTTTTTAATTCTGTATTTTTATTCTCTAATTTCAGCTAATTTCAATTAGCTCTTTCTCTAAGCATGACTCTTTTGTTTTTTCTAAAAAATAGCTATATTTTCTTTTGTACTCTCTGAAGGTTAATATATGTGCTTTACTGTTCAATAAAAAGGCCAAAATTTTCAGATTCCCCATGGAATTCTCCAACATTGCTGACTATATTGTTCAAGTGTAGTTTTATGACAAAAATACTAAAAATGACCAATCCCAGGAACATACTGCAAAAGGAAGGAAGAGAGAGATTGACTCTCTCTTACCATTTTTGGTAAAATTCTGTGCTAAAACTCTCTGAAGGTTGCTATTTCTCGTCCATCAGAAGTCATATTACCTAATTTGCAAAGTCTACCTTATTTAGAAATTCCCAGCTTCTCTATTACTTAATGAAGCTCCTATAGCTACCTCACGATGAATTATCTAACAAGCTATTAATAGGTTCATTTTGAACCCATCAAATAATTTCATATTCTGTCACAATTCCATCAGCCCTTGACTCATTAAAAATGCAAATTTTAAACTCTTTGCAAGGAAAATATGTGACCCATTTTTAGTATGTCAGAGTGTCCAACAGATGGTGGAAAACTAGAGATAGGACAGTGATTATAAATTAAACCTAATCTTTTCGTGAGCCACTAGTCAATTCAATGCACTTTAAAAATAACACAAAAGACAGGCTTAACTCTCAAAAGTGGAGAAGACTTCAAAATGGTAGCATGAGGTATGTTTTTTAAGAGGGACGCTTAAATAAAATGATAGAGGATTTTGGTGCGGGCCAATGGAAGGGTTGATGGAGTTAGGAGCCAAAGGCAATTAAGGGAAATGTTAGGTCATAGGTGATACTTGGGTTGGTCTTTAGGGGAGGGCAGTGGGTGGAGAATATTTCAGGCAACAGAAATGAAATGAGTAATAAAAGCAAACTGTCCAAATGCCTAATAAATATTTACTGCATGAAATGGTCCTAGTGACAGTCTAATCTTTTTAGTTTTTTAATTTTTTTGGCAATGGTTTGGGTTTCCCCACTTTATTGTGTCCTGAACTTTTTGAACATTGAATGTATTTTGTCACCTTTTTATAACTGATTTCTGTAGATTAAGTGAATATTTCCATATCCATCCATCTGCTAATGAGGGCGCATTTTGAAATTGAGTGTAAGGAAAAAATAAAAAAGACCATGAAGCCGTGTTACATCTTGAAGTGCATTAAAATATAAAAACAAAAACTAAGAACGCACTCCAAATGACTCATTTGTTTTTCGGTACTCCACAACTTAGTGACAATAACTGTCAGTATGATAATTTCACAGTGTCATCCTGGTGGAACATAGGGTTCCCATAAGAACACATTTCTATCTCCTTCAATGTCACTATTAAAATGACTTATTTGTTTCTGATTAATTAGGACCGAGTTGCTTCCTTCTTGGCACTGTGTTTTTCCTCCTGTTCAGTCGATCTGGACAGGCTAGATCTGCGTGGGCACACACCAGTTTGTGAAATTCTGGATCAGAACTCAGTGGCTTTGCAACAGTGATAAACCCATCTTCTGGTAACTGTGAATTTGTGTTCCAAAGTGCCACAAACCACACGGTAAGATGCCACAAAAAGGAGCAGTAACTAGGTCGGGTTTTTGGCAGTCTTCATAAAGCAGTAACTCCAATGCTGGTTTGCCAGTGATTAAATAGAGCTAAGAAACATTTTTTGTTCTTATTTCCTTTAGCAGAACAAAAAAATTCAGACAGACTGATGGGGAGTGGAGAGGGGAAAGGAAAGCTCATTGGAGAAGAGAAGTTTAATTGTAAACTCCCTAAAATTCAGTTATTTGTGTTTAGTATAGAACTTGAATAAAAGTGAAGCGTGTGTGTGTGTGTGTGTGTGTGTGTGTGTGCACGTGCGCATGTTGTGGAAAGGTTTCTGCTGGGATGGGGTGAAGGAGAGTCTTCTCTATCTTCTCCACAATCCTGTCACACTGTGTGGCTGACTGTCAACAAAGTCTTCAGAAAGATGCCATTTACCTAATGCCTTTTATTATGTCAACATTAGGTAATTAGGAATACATTTGTTATTTTGGAAAAGCAAAACAATGTGCTAGACTCTGGTATAACATTAAACTCCAGAAGAGGCTGAGCTTTTTCTGGCAGAAGGTTCTCCCTCTTGGAAGAATGACTGAAAGTTCAGCTTAGCATACACCAAGCACAAGTGACATTGTTGTTCAAATTTGCCTGGTGCAAAGACATACCAAGCTCTCTATTTCTGACTGTATTTTTCAAATGCGTTATGATTCTCAATGATTAAATAGTGAATATGCAAGGAAGCAAAAGGCTAAGACAAAACAAAAGAGCAAACATTCGGGAGAAAGCATTAAGAAAGCTAGTTGACATGCTTTATAAAATACCGGAACTATTACCTTTCTGAGTGTTCAGAAAAGAAATTATCTTAAAATATAACATTTTTTTCTCTCTTCATCCTAGTAAATTCAGTCAACAGGATTTAGCACTGAGAAGAAGCCCAGAAGGTCTAAAATCCTGTAAGGGAAAAAAAGTGTATTTTTAGAATTATGGTAACAGCTGCTAAGAAATGTATTTCTATTTTGTATTTAGTCTAAGCTGCCGAACAGAAACGTGTGGTACAGAAAGATAACATAGATAAGAAAAGTGGAGAGAATTATAGCAAAGTGAACACTATCTTTGGTTGTTGTTGAAAGAAAAAATAAGTCCTAAAGATGGCATTTTATCAAATAAAACTATAAACTGTATATCTAAGAGCTAAAATTAGATAGCCTCTCTCTCAATCTTTTCCTTCCTTCTCCTAGCCTCCTTCTATTTCATATCTATTTTTAAATCTTTTCCTAATGGAATCATAGGAAGCATTAACATAACAGGATAGATCTTATTTAAAAGTCACCTCCAAATGTCCCCAAATATGCTACCACCTGTACGTATATGTATCTGATGGCAAATAAATATAATCTTCTATCAAATTTCCACATTGTAAAATAAAGATTTTTACATAAAGCTGTGATTGACTTAACAAAAGTTTTGCAAATGACTAAATGAGTTAACTATTATTCATTTGCCTGTGATGCAATTTTTGACTCAGATTTATTATTAAAGTATAGAATAAAATACGAAGAAACAAATGTGTGGCAACTTTTTCACATATTAAAATGGTTGAGATATTCTGGATTTTGTTTCACCTATTGTTTAAAAAAATAATGGCATCGTGTATTTGGGAAATGGTTATCTATTATTCAACATAATATTTGTGTTATGTTTCTAAACCTTGGGCTTCTTTTACCCTTGAAATTGGTGGCAGGGGCCAGTCCTCCTAATAAAAGCATACAGACCTTTATCTCTTTGGGGAATTTTCAATCTGATCTCTATTGGGAAACAGCCTGAGGTTGGTATCAAACTGAGATGCTGTGAATGTGGTTTGTAACCTAGGCACTGCTATGGAAATTTAATGTATTATTTCTTCAGTTATTCTAATAACATTGTCACTATGATTAATGACAATTAGTACATGAAAATTTGGGAAGGTCAATATTTTAGAAAGTTTAAGAAATCTCAAAAATGCTCATAAAAATTATTCCCTAGTCTACAATAGCACATTTTTGTTAGTTCTAAACTTTCCTTTCCTAGATTTTCTTGGAAAGGTTCCGTCGTTTTCTCGATAGTTGGTACACACATATAAAAGTCAGCACACCATATTTCTCTTATTCAGATCCCAGAAGATGGAACTCATCACCATCACCAACTATTCCTCCTTCAACTCCCTTCCCAGACAGCTCAGATTCAAGTGTTTATTCTCACTCTCTGTCTTTCCCAGTGTCCTTCTGGCTAACTGGCTGTTTCTCTTTCTCACTCTTAAATCCCTTTTTTTCATTGTCATGTACTCCAGAGATTTGGGAGAGTATTCCTTAGAGGATCTATAAGCTGTTTGCAATCTGTTTAACACGCAGCCCACCTCCACCTCCCAAGACACAACCTATCCCAGATTTTACAATGTCATCTTTCTCCCCTATTGGCAACAGGAAAACAGTAATTTAAAATAGTGTTGCTCATCTATGGCCATAAAACATGTCTAGGAACCACTTTAGAAAGAAATATTGTGCTCAATCTGGTACCCTTGGAAAAGATGATTATGGAAAATCATTTTGCTCCTTTAAAGCTGGGACCATGTCTCCCTCTCTTATATCAGCAGTGTTAACGCAGTGGGACATGGTCAGGCATCTGTTACACCAAATTGAATTTAATTTTTAAAATTTTATTTTCAAATATAAATTGAACGTTTTATGAGTCTTTTCCTCATTAGTATTGTTTGCTGAATTCCAAAACATTTCCTCCCGCAGAGAGTTACATTCTGCTATAGAGATCACTAAATATAGAATAAGAGGTAGCCAACTGATGGTTAACAATGACCCTTTGGTTAATAATCAAAAAGCATGTGTCAAATACTGAACATTTCTAAATGTCAGGAAATATTTTAAGTGCTTTGCACGTTTACCTTACTTAATCCTAAAACAAAAATATAAGGCATATAGTACTGTTATCCAGTTTACAGATGAGGAAAGTCAAGCACAAGAAGGATAAGTAACTTGCTCATGTTCACACAGGTTGTAAACAATACAGCCAGCATTCGAATCGATGAAATCTGAATTAAGAGTGGAAAAGTTCAAAACTACAATTTCCAGTTTACATGAAAAATTTTATTTCCAAATAGTAGTAACATGCACTTATAACTTCAAAAAGATTACCGAGTTTACTTAAACTTTCTTGTTAAGTACTATTCTGACCACCATAATTTTCACGAGGAAAATATACACAACTTAATAGCATTCTAAAAATAAATAATATACCTACCTGCACAAAATATCTACTTTTAGAATTATACTTTATGAATGAGATGCAGAGAAGTGGATAGAAAAAATATTCACCATGGTAAAAAGCTTAAAAACTGAAAACTTGATTGAGAGATCAGACTTATTTGAAAAGAGCATACTGAAAAAATGGCTACAATTCTTCTTCCAGAATCTGAGTGTTTTGCAAAATAGCA
This sequence comes from Micronycteris hirsuta, assembly GCA_004026765.1. Taxonomy (NCBI): domain Eukaryota; kingdom Metazoa; phylum Chordata; class Mammalia; order Chiroptera; family Phyllostomidae; genus Micronycteris; species Micronycteris hirsuta. Next base: position 92,866 of record PVJI01004897.1, read on the forward strand.
TAGAATGTGGTGGAAATGATGTGCCAGTTCTAAGCCTAGGCTTCAAAGGGCTTTTTATGATCACACTCTTGCCCTTCAAGCCCAGCAACTGCCACATGAGCAAGCCCTGGCCAGGGTGCCAGAGGTTAAGAGAGATGTCGCACAGTAGCCCGTTGCCTCGCCCAACAGCCAGCCAACTCCTAGAAGCAGAGCCACCAAGCTGACCTGCCATCTCAACAGAGATGCATGGGCAAACCCAGGCAAGGTCCACCAGGCCTGGCCCAAATCAACACAACAGTCCATCTGACCCATAGCCCTGTGAAGAATAAGAAATTATTATTGTTTTAAGCATCTATGTTTTAGAGTGATTTGCTATGCAGTAATAGATAACTCAGTCAGTGCTATTTTTATGTGAAAATGTGCTGCTATTTTCCTGAACTGCCATAAATTCATCTTATTCATTTTTAACTGGTCAAACTTTCCTAAAAAGAATGCAAATAGCCCTGTCTGGTGTGGCTCAGTGGATTGAGTCCAGGTCTGAGAACCGTAAGGTCTCTGGTACAATTCCCAGTCAGGGCACATGCCTGCATTGTAGGCCAGGTGCCCGGTTGGGGGCGTTTGAGAGGCAACCGATAGGTGTATCTCTCACACATCGATGTTTCTCTCCCTCTCTCTCTCCCTCCCTTCCCCTCTCTCTAAAATTAATAAATAAAATCTTTTTTAAAAAGAAAATAAAAACAAAGTTTGCTTATATGACAAATTTCATCTTTGCTGTTTGCGCCAGTGGCATTGCCTATAATGATTTGTCATGCAATTTTATTTTCAAACCTCAAATTAATTACAAACATGAAACAAATCATGTTGTTAAGACATACATTAAAAACAAATTACAATCTCAAAATGGACAATTTACAGCTTGGAAAATTAATTGATTAAACCTAAAGTGCATAAAAATAATTGGAAAAACTGAGGAGTGAACAAGCCAATGACAGTATAATATAATGAAGTAAAAAACAATGAGCAAAACCAGAGCCAAAAATAAAAATCATTAGTTATAAATAAATGATAAGATCCTTGGTAGAAATAGGTTGAAATCTCAATTTGGAGATCATCATTATATTACAGGGATGGATAGATAACACAAGAAACTGAATCCTGTACCTTTAGCGAAATCCAAATATATAATGCTGGCATTAAAATCAGTGATAAACTAAAATATATATATATGTAATATATGTTTAATATATGCTATACCTGTTATCTATTACTTTGTATTCTATGCCTTAAAATGCTCTTTTAACCTAGCTTTTGTGAAAATATTTATCTATAGAATTTGTTCAAGATATTGTGTATGATCTAGAAATATTAAGAGAAATAAAGCACATAACAATATAGAAATTTTTTCATCAGAATTTTCTTCTGAGCCCTGGCTGGTGTGGCTCAGTGGACTGAGTGCTGGCCTATGAACCAAAGGGTCACCAGTTCGATTCCCAGTCAGGGCACACACATGCCTGGGTTGCAGGCAAGGTGCCTGGTTGGGGGCATGTGAGAAGCAACCATATTGATGTTTCTCGCCCTCTCTTTGTCCATCCCTTCCCCTCTCTCTAAAAATAAATAATAAATAAAATCTTTAAAAAAATTTTCTTCTGAGCTTTATCATTTTTAGTACTTATTTTAAGACTGGAGAAATTTGAATTTTTATATTTGGAACAAATATCGCAAGGTATTTAAACATACATAATGGTCAAAATAAATGTTTCAAGCAATTGTCTACATGTTAAAGTGCTTAGCTGGACAAATTTTCATTTCCTTGATGCACAAAAAATGTATTACAAAGATCTACACAGAGTCAATATAAGTGAAGCATTTTAAGCATCATAGTTTGCATAACAAACTACTTTTAATTTTGTCTATACTTAATATTCTGAATAGAAGTAGATGAACTTTTCATTCAGTTTAGCAATAAAGTTCTACAGGTGCATTTTTTTATTGTTAAGTATTAAATGCTTTATACTTTAGTCAAGGTTTGGCAGCTTTTAAGAATTATGCTAGTACTTAATTCATCCACAGATTTTGCGTTGTCCCAAAAGCAGATCCTAAGACCAGAATATACATGCAGGTATTTTATTTGAGACTGATCTAGGAAGTAGAAGTGAAGGAATGGAGAAACTGAGCAAGAAAGAGTAAGAAAGTCCATAAATATATACTAACTATCTTTTTGCTATTGGCAACTAGGAGTCAAGATTTGTGGAGTCAAAAAATTACAGAGAAAGTGGTCAAATCTTCACTCCTTCAAAGAGGACATACAGATGGCCAACAGACATGAAAAGATGCTCAACATCACTATTCATCAAAGCAATGCAAGTTAAAACCACAATAAGATACCACCTCACACCTGTCAGAATGGCTATCAACAGTAAATCAACAAACAGCAAGTATAGGCGAGGATGTGAAAAGAGGGAACCCTAGTACACTGTTGATGGGAATACAGATTGGAGTAGCCACTGTAGAAAACAGGATGGAGGTACCTCAATAAATTAAAACTGAAACAGCTTTATGACCCAGAAATTCCACCTCTGCATACATATCCAAAGAAATCAAAAGCACTAATTCAAAAGGATTTACAGGGTAGGGCAAAAGTAGGCTTACAGTTGTTCATATGGAAAATGATACAATAATTAATACTACAAAAATATACACTGTTTTGCATACTCACAACTGTAAATCTACTTTTGCCAAACCCTGCATGTACTTCTATGTTCACTGTGGCATTATTTACAATAACCAAGATGTGGAAGCAACCCAAATGTCCATCAATAGATAAGTAGATAAAAAAGTAGTGGTATATATATATATATTATGGAATATTCCTCAGCCATAAAAAAAGAATGAAGTTCTACCATTTACAAAAGAATGGATGGTCCTAGAGGGTATTATGCTAAGTGAAATGAGTCAGTCAGAGAAAGACAAATACCGTACAATTGCATTTATACGCGGAACCTAAAGAACAAAATAAGTGAACAAGTAAAATAGAAATAGACTCATAGATGTAGAAAACAGACTGGTGGTTGCCAGAGTGGGGTGTGCAGAGCTAAAACATGAAGGGATTAAGAAATACAAATTGGTAGTTACAAAATAGTCACAGGGATGTAAAGTACAGCATAGGAACTATACTCAATATATTATAATAACTATGCATGATGCCAGGTGAGTACTAGAAATATTAAGGGGATCGCTTTGTAAATATAGGATTATCTAACCACTATGCTGTATACCTGAAACTAAAACAAAATAATCTTGAATGTAAACTATAATTGAAAAATAAAATACTATAAAAAGAAAGTGGGCAAATCCTATAGAATCCCTAGACTTTTAGTCCCTGTGGGAAAACTTGAGCTCCGAGTCCAGTGTCATTTGAAATAAAGTCATACGAAGATAAAGGAAAGGAATGGCTGACTTAAACAGCAGAGGCAAAAAAAGAAATGACCTGCACATTCTAATAAGCTATTCGTTTGTGCACTTATGTCTTTGCTTTTTCACAAAAACGTTCTAAGTGCTGATTTTGCTAGAGGACATTTATCCATCTTTGATAGTCAATTTAAACTTATTCTTACATAGTAGACCTGTAAACACTTCTTTTACACTCTCTTGAAATGTGTACTAACATGATTCCTGAATTTATTTACACTGTGATTCAAGTATCATTTAGTGAATATCATTTTGGTTGCAAGTTCTCATTAAGAGCTCTGCTAGAAAGGCAATTCAGGTAAGGGCAGCCTTCTTAACAAATGGTGCTCATGGATTCAGACATCCTTATGCAAAAGTAAAAGAAAAAAACCTTCAAACTGCACCTCATATCATACATGAAATTAACTCAAATCAAATTATAGACTTAAACGTGAAACTGCTAATGATAAAATTTTGAGAGGTAACCAAAGTGAAAAACCTTTGTGCCTTTTGGCTGGGCAAAATTTTTCAATATGATCTATAAAAATTAAATTGATATTTTGGACCTCATCATAATTTAAAACTTCTGCTCTTCAGAAAACAATGCTTTTTTAGAAAAACAAATAGACAAGCCACAGATTGAAAGAAAATATTTGCAAAGCATATATCTGACAAAGGACATGTATCTCGAATATACAAGGAACTCTCAAAATTCAACAATAAGAACACAACCCAACTTAAATGGGCAAAAGATTTACCAGCCACTGTACTAAAGAAAATACAGGAATAGCACATAAGGCAATGAAAAGATGTTCAACGTGATTAATCATTAGGAAATTAGACATTAAAGCAACAATGAGCTACCACTACATACCAATTACAGTGGCTAAAATTGAAAAGACTGGCCACGCCATGTTTTTGGAAAGGATATGGAGGAACCAGAATTTTCATACACTACTGGTGGTAAAACTACTTTGGAAAAAACAGTTTCTTAAATAGTTAAAAACTATAACCACCATATGATTCAACCATTCCACTTTCAGATATTTTCCCAAAAGAATAGAAAGCATACATCCATTTGTACACAAATATTCATAGCATTTTTATTTGTAAGAGCCAAAACCTGGAAACCACTCAAATATCCATTGACAGGTAAAAGGATGAACAAATGATGGTATTTCCAGACAAAGGAGTGCTACTCAATAATGAAAAAGAATGAACTATTAATGCACATAATATGGATAGAACTCAAAACAGTCATGCTGACTGAAAGAATCCAGACAAGAAGAGTGTCCACTGTATGGTTCCATTTATAAAAGACAAACTGATCTATAGTAATAAAAATTTTTATCAGTGGCTTCCTGGTGAGAGAGAGTAAGGAGGGGTGAGGGGAAAGGACTCAACAAGGACAGGAGGGAAGATTTGAGAGTGATGGATGTGTCCCTTACCTTGGTTACTGTGATAGTCTCACAGTGTCAACATTGGTCAAAACTTTTCAAACTGTACATTTTAAGGATGGGCAATTTATTATATACTAGTTATACCTCCACTAAGCTGTTAAAAAAATTTTCTCTGGTCTAGGTGATGTCAAACATACATGAAAAGTACTGACCTTACTAGTCCTAAGAATATTTATTAGCCCAAGCTGAGGAAATCTGGGTGTGACTGAGCCTGTTTTCATCGCAGAGAAAATGTATGTCCTGAGAAGCGGGGTATCGAATAACACAGGTAAAAGGAACATCATAGGTAGAAGGCAGTCGTGGACTAGAGCGGATAGGGTAGACAAGAGTCCCCAAGGAAAAGGGACATCTAGTCAAGACGCATGGGGATTTCCCCTGTCCTGCCCTTGATAGCTATCTCTGTGCCAGTTTTTGAATGGTGTCCCCTGCTCCACATTGCTCACACTTCAAGGGAACAATTGTTTTTCCCCAATATACAAAGAAATATATTGGCAATATGAAAATGTCTAGACTTGCAGCAAATGACTTCTTTGTTTTAGAATGTGAAATGGGGTTGGTTAATACAAGTGTAAATGCGAAGGGAACTTTATCCCTGAGGAGATTCTAAACACATTTGATAGCTCGGCCCTCAGATCAGGTGCCCCAGTCCCTCCTTCCCCAAAGCAGAAAGGTAAACCTATTCAAATGATTTACTGAAACTCTGCGGCCAGTGGTTGCCTCTGAAGAGACTATTCATTCAACAGGACTGTAAAACTTTAAAACCAATCCATGCTTCTTCCTGACATACAGCTTCACCGCCCGTTTCTCTTCCAGCTGAAGCTCTTTCTCCAATTTAATCCTCCTTCAGACTCTTTTAGACAGAGTGCTATACCATATTTTGCTGTTAAATCATGAAAAATGATAGACTCTCTACCATTTGTAAGAGTCATTGTCAAATTATACTCTCTAATAGGTAATATACCACTTGAGTCAGTAATTTCAACTATTTGCATGCATTTCAGGTTTGCCAATTACCCTTCCAAGCTGTAAATTGCCTATTTTGAGAGCATAATTTGATTTTTAATGTTTGTCTTAACAGCCTGATTTGTTTTGTCCTTTGATTTGTTTCACATTTTAGTAATTAATTTTAAGCTGACTATGTCTCTCCTAAAAGGAAGGTGGGGATTGAAAACCTTTCAGAGCTACAGCAGTTTGATACTAATATAAATTTCTGTCTAGTGCCATAGACCTGAAGCACAAAAATGTCAGGCTTCCTCTCCTGTCTTTAGAAGTGGTCACTACTCCTTTTCCAAGAGATATGCCAGCTGGAGTTTCAAATACACACTGCAGAACCCCCATTCCAAACACACGTGAAAAGTGAAATTGACCATCAGAAGCATATTCAAAACAGAAGTGATATTTTTCAAATCATCAGACTGGAAATAAAGACGAGAATGTGTTTTGGGGTTATGCAATGTATTCGGCCTCAGACGTCCTCTGGTGTTCATTCTCTATCCTTAGGCTTCTGGCAAAAACCGTACGGAGAAACAAATCTCTCATTTCCAGACACACCTTGTAAAACTTCTTATAATTACTTGGGGAACACAAGCACTTCTGTGTTTTCAGTTTTTGTTTTTGTTTCTTGGGGTTTTTTGGCCAAACAGGTTTGTAGTTCTAGCTCCTTGTGGTTTTAATTTGCATTTCCCTAATGACTAAGAATGTTTGAATATTTTCATGTGCTAATTTGGCAATTGTGTATCTTCTTGGGGAATGCATGTTTATATCTTTTGCTTAATTTCCATAGAGATTATCCATTCTTATTTTTGTATTTTGAAAGTTTATATATATATATATATGATAAAGAAGATTTATAGTTTCTTCTAATCTGTAGCTTGTATTTTCTTTTTTCTTTTCAATAAAGACTTCATGTATTTATTTTTAGAGAGGGGAAGCGAGGGAGAAAGAGAGGGGGAGAAACATCAATGTGTGGTTGCCTCTCATGCACCCCCTGCTGAGGACCTGGCCCATAACCTAGGCATGTGCCCTGAATGGGAATCAAACTGGCGACCCTTTGGTTCTCAGGCCGGCGCTCAATCCACTGAGCTACACCAGCCAGGGCTGTAGCTTGTATTTTCATCTTTTTAACAAGGTCTTTCACAAAGCAAATGTTCATAACTTTGAGAAAATGTATCATTTTTCCTTTTAAGAATTGTGATTTTCTATAAAGTTTAAGACTCCTTTTTTAGCCCCAGATCCAAAGATTTTCTCTTGTTTTTTTTTTCTAAAAGTTTTTATAGTTTTGCATTTTACATTTAAATCCATGATCTATTTTGAGTTCAATGAAAATTTAGATATGAGGTTTAGGTTAAACTTTATTTATTTATATTTTGCCTAGAGATTTTCAATTGCTCAGTACTATTTCCTAAGAGTCTGTCATTCTGCCATTGAATTGTGCTATAGACCGAATGTCTGTGTCCCCACCCAAAATTCACATGTTGAAACCTAATCTCCAATGTGATATTTGCAAGTGAGGCCTTTGGGAAGTGACTAGGTCGTATGTGTGGAACCCTCGTGAGTGGCACTAGTGCCCTTGTAAAGGACCCAGAGAGTTTCTTTGTCCCTTCTGCCAAGTGAGAACACAGAGGGCCATCTACAAACCAGGAAGTTAGCCTCGCCAGACACCGAATCTTCTGGTGCTTTGATGTTACTCTTCCCAGTCATCAGAGCTGTGAGACACAAATGTTTATTACTTAGCTATCCAGTCTATGATATTTTTGTTATAAGAGCACAATGGCCTAAGACAGAAATTGATTCTGGAGGTGCTGCTATAACAAAGAGCCAAAAAATGTGGAAGCAGCTTTGAAACTGGGGTAATAGGTGGAGACTGGAAAAGTTTGGAGGTGCATGCTAGAAGAAGCCTATTTTTTTCTTTTTTGCAAATTAAAATTCCTGGATGCTAAAATTCCTGGATTTGGTCAGAGCTCAAAAAGAAAAATAGGAGAGCTGTAGAGAATGCCCAAATCTTCTTCCAGAATACCTACATAATCGTGAACAGAATGTTCATAGAAATATGGAAAGTAAAGTCCATTCCGATTAGGTCTCAGATCGAAATAAAGAGCATACAGCAAACTAGAGCAAAGCTGATCCTTCTTATAAAGTGGCAAGGAACTTGACTAAATTGTGTTTTTAGGCTAGCATTTTATGGAAGGTAGAACTGGGGAGCAATGAAATTATATAGTTAGCTTGAAGCTATAGCTAAGCAATGTGTTGAAGATGCAGCTTGGCTCTTCCTGACTGCATACAGTAAAATTGAAGAAGAGGGAAATGTTGTAAAGACAGAATTGTTAAACGAAAAGGAAGCTAACTTAGGGATTTGGGAAATTTTCACCCTAACCATCTTACAAAAAATAAGTACACTAAGAGTTGGCCAACAGATTGTGTAATGAGGAGATTAGCAGGAATCGCAGCAGAAGGCAGGAGCTATTTTCTGAGACAATAGAAGAATGATCCACAAGGTGATTCAGAAATAATCAGAGTTGCCATTGTCTTCACAGGCCCAGAAGGAGCTAGCGGGCAGATAGTTTCAAAGGAGGGGCCAACGGGCTCCATGGGACTTGGCGTGTGCTGCCTGCCCGGGAGAGGCTGCAGCAGGTCTCAGTGCAGTGGTGTCATGTTGGCCGCCCCTCCAGAAAGCACAGACAACAAGCTTTGGCACCTTCCATAAGGCATTGTCCCCACCGGTACGTAGAGTTTGTGGACAGGGGAAGCACAGTATCTCCACCTAGGTTTTAAAAGGTGTAACCATCTAGAACCACAATTATGTGACATCACCTTCAGGAGAATCACAGGAGCAGGGTCCCATCAGAGAGCCACCTTGGGGTGGGGACACAGCCATCCCACCCAGCAGTTGGTGTGACACTGCCACCCCAATGGGCCTAGAAGGCAGACCATCAAGCCAAAAAGGATGATCCTCAAGCCTTAAGCCTTACTGTTGCTTGCTCTTTTAGGGTTTGAATTTACATGGGACCTATTATCTCTTTCCCCTTTCCTGCTTCTCCGAATGTCTGTCCTATGCCTGTCCCACCATTGTAATTGGGAAGCACATACCTTGTTTGGGTTCAGTATTTTACAAACCCCGATACTCTGAAAATCCACCATGCCAGTTCGTCTGTATGTCCACTAAACTCCATGGAAAACAATGTTAAGAAAACAAACCAATAATTTGTGTCTTTTGTGACAGACGAATTTTGAGATATTGCAAACTTGTAATACATTCTTTTACAAACTTCTTAACCTCTAAATAGAATGTATAATCTCCCAGTACTTTCACCAGCATTAGTCCAAAGTCCTCCTAAAAATCTAACAAATATATTATGGATAGTTTCAATAGCCTAATCCAAGTGCCACAGTGATAGCCTCATGTAAGTATTTCCTCAAAGACTTTTTATTTAACTTCTGAAGGAGACTAAAGTCTAAATAAAAAAGAAAAAAGAAAAAACATACCAAAATAGTTTATATTGTGTTACTAAAGAGAAAAGACCCCAAACCAGATAATCTAGAAAATGTAATATAGTTTGTGTAGATAATATATCATCAATATACTCATATATGCATTCTTCAAATAAATGAAAAAGTGATATCATACCTTATGCCCCCAAACCTCTACTTTTTTTAAAATTATTTTATTGTTGTTCAATTACAGTTGTCCGCATTTACCCTCCCCCAACCCCACCCCAGGCAAACCCACCTCCCTCCCTTGCTTCCCCTCTCCCCCTTGGTTTTGTCCATGTGTCCTTTATAGCAGTTCCTGAATACCCTTGTCCCCCTTCTCCCCTTCCCCCTCCCCTCTGGTTACTGCCAGAATGTTCTAAAC